>APFE031615894.1:0-12197 GCA_000404065.3 Pinus taeda
AAGTTGTGCAAAATATAGTTAAAACGATTTTCAGATAGAGAGACCTACCAATAGTAGTAATAGGAAAGGTCAAATTTTTGAACTTTATAAGAGATATCACACACAAAAAAATGTGATGGTTTGCTTGAACAAGATTGTGTTCAAGACAATATTTTTCTTTAGCTCGTATCATTTTCAATCTACGCACAGGAGTTGTCATTTTGTACTCTTTATTTACTAAGTAATATATATATATATATTGGTAGAATTACTTATGAGGGTAACATAAATTAAATGAGACATAAAAAATGATAGGAATCAATTGATAATACATATCAACATAGTTAGTTCATCATCTCACATTATCAATGTTTAAAAAATAAAAAAAGTTAACTAAACTATAACTTTATTATTATTATTGTTATTAACAACATAACATATATACATTAAAGAAAAAGAGATAAGAAAACATATTGAAGATTTCTAAGGTGTAAATAAGATTTCTTACAATATAATGGATCAATACAATGGCTTATCAATAGGACTTGTCATAGAAACCCATACCTTATTTCACAGTCAAAATATTTTATAAACATTTTGTTTGAACTTAATTTATAACTACCTTTGAAATAAATTTCTAACTTTAACTACTACTAAAAATATACCATAAATATTTACAATAATTAAATCCATACAATCCACCTATTCATTATTAATAATATAATTAGAATTTTAAAAGTCCCTATCCGAAAATAAACATGACTATCAACCTATATAATTTAAATGATTATTTAAAGATAAAAAAATATAAAGATATCTAAACCTTTAATTTATTGATTTAAATCATCTTTTAAGAATAATCAATATTGAAAGTTACCAATTTTCCTATGATGCAAAGGCTTGTCTATCTTTAAAAGTGGGGATAAAAACATTCCCCCTAACTCTAAGTGAATAGAGACATTTTAACCAAGTTGTATGGTTTTATTTTGCAAAAAATCATTAGAATCTACTCCACGAGCTTGAACACCATGAAAACCTGAATCATCCACCCAACAGAGCACTCCATTTGCGATAAGGCTTAACATGCGAATGAAAGGAATTAAACTGTAAAGGAGGAACGCCATCACATTAGAGCTCGAGAACCCGTGTAGATTATCGAGCCACATTAACTCGACCTTGAATGAGATTTCAGGTGTATTGAACACATACAACAGGTGAGGCTAGGTGGCGTAGGACGTACTCCACGCGCCTACTCCTCCCGCCGCCACTGTCCCGTTACTTGTCTCGTTCACCCGCATCCGGGAAACTTTTTCAACTCATTTAAAAAAAAAAAATCCCAATTCATAAGAAGTTGGAAATTTCACAATATAGAGCCTTTTGTATGCCCTCCCTCTTCTTATCATGGGCTTTTTATAGTTCTTTAAAAATATATTTGAGAACTACAAATTCCTTTTATTTCTACACAAAAGATTTTTTTTAATATTAAGATATTATAGATCTAGATTGCCAAACTTTAAAGCAACTGTATTGAATCAATAAAGTACTTCCTTGATGATTTTTTTTTGGTGAAGAAAACTATGCTTAAGTTTTAGAAATTTGTTTTTCATTAATATATCATGGCCTTCTCCTTAGCATGATGCTCTCATCGTATAAAACTATCGTTAGAGTGGCTCCGATACCATGATACGTTTAGACTAAGTGTCCTTGGAGATGTAATTATATTGATAATTAAAAACGCATTACATAAAGCTTGAGACGCATATCATATATATAAAATTTGTAGCCTCATATCAAAATTCCACGTGTTCATGATAAAAAACTCAAGGATAATCATTATGATAAGGAACTAACAAGTCCTATAGGAAAACAACAATTCTGGAATTATCTTTTTATTCTACAATAGCTTTGTTGATTCTAGAAAACTATCTAACCAAATAAGCTTTAGGATTGTGAAGTTAACATTTTTTGATTCCTCAATGCTCTTTCGTTTGCTCCAAAATGAATCTAATCAAGATGTTCAATGAAAACATGTATCTTTCCTTGTGTTGACCAATTAGATGAAGGAACCAATTAACTACTTGTGCAACAAGGGTTCCGTGAGTTTTGAATTTAAAGATGTCACCTTCATTATACTAGTGATCATGGGTGTGGCCATAAAATAAAATTCCTCCATAAAACACATACTCAGCCTACCCAACGAAAATATCCCTTGGTCATTTCCAAATGACCAAACCCAAGGGATAATATATGGTACCAATGTTCTTCATCTTGATGTCAATTTTCATGTCTACTTGGTATATTGCAATGAGATGTTTTGGACATGTAAGAAGCAAATCATCTATACACAACACCAAAATGAGAAAACTAATCCCAAACGTAGATAATATAATATAAAATTTGTTTATTTTCTACTGAATTTTGTATCTTGTAGTATCGTTTTATCTTGAAATGCCATGGTCTTTATCCAAACTATTTCCCATACAAAAATTTCTTAATCTTACATATATATGGATTCTTACCATTTACCTCAAAGCCCTAAGGTTCCTATATGTACCTTCTTCCTCAATGATCATATTAAATAAGGTTTTCTTCACATCCATTTGATGCATCATCTATCCCATAAATGAATGAAAAGCGATCAATTCTCTATTATAAGTGCAATTCGTGACTAGAAAGAAGACTTTTGGTAGTCCATTCCTTTCTATGTGAACCATCATGTCATGAACCTTATTATGAAATTTTAAATGCTTTCATCTATTGCAAGCTTGATATTGTGGAGTGACCTAAAACTCAATATTGACTTCCTTTTCAGTCATGTCACTATGTTCGAAACATAATTCTTCTTGATGGAGGATTGCTCCACCATGCATATTGCTATACCTCCTTTCGAAATCTAGAAGGCTCCAAATATATGATGTTTTACTCTAATTCCAAGTAGTATGCAAAATTATTCATATGTTTTCTCTCTATTTATGTGATATTCGAAGCCTCAACACACTCCTAAGCATACCTTAATGTTTGAATGAACTATTGATGTTTCCTGAAAATAATTAAAGGAGACGGCGGCAGTGACTGTAATGTTTTGCTATCGGGGCTAGTGGCTAGTCATGGTTATACTGTATCATTGGAACTTTCATTTCTTAATATAATACACCCATAATGTTTCATGCATATGTTGTTATTGTATCTCATCTATCTTGGTTACTCTAATGATATATGTATTGCTTGCTTACGCATGAATGTATGGACTCTTTCTATATAAGTATGTATGAATCTTACTCAAATATGTTGTTGGTTTAACCACCACTTTGGATTGTTAGCTAAGTTTCTTTCCAGTTTGTGATGTATCTTCACTCGTGTGTTCTCTTCGAGGCCCTGTTCTTTCACAGGTTTCTAAGGGGTGTACTCATACAACTTTCCATGTGTTAGAATCGTTCATGCACCTTTCTTGCCTTGTTGTATATGTCACACCCTTGCTACCAACAAGAACATCTTACTTTCCTCTATCCATAAGTGCGATAAAGGCGATACCATACGACCCACTGCTGTGACTCCTACACCAAATGATATGAGGTCTAGTTGGGAATGGTTACTGGGGAGATCCCCTAACATGTTGGTGGGTCTGACACTGACACTTATATAGCAAATATAGTGTTTCTTTTGTTAAGTCAAGTTCTGCAAAATATAGTTAGTAAGATTTTCAGGTAGAGAGACCTACCAATAGTAGTAATAGGAAAGGTCAATTTTTTGAACTTTATAAGCGATATCACACAAAAAAAAAATGTTATGGTTTGCTTGAACAAGAGTGTGTTGAAGACAATATTTTTCTGTAGCTCGTATCATTTCAACCTACGCACACGAGCTGTCATTTTGTACTCTTTATCTACTTAGTAATATAATGTGTCTTTCATGAATTATATATATATATATATATAGATTGGTAGAATTACTTATGAGGGTAACATAAATTAAATGAGACAGAAAACATGATAGGAATGAATTGATAGTACATATCAACATAGTTAGTTCATCATCTCACATTATCAATGTTTAAAAAATAAAAAAAAGTTAACTAAATTATAACTTTATTATTTTTATTGTTATTAACAACATAACATATATACATTAAAGAAAAAGAGATAAGAAAACATATTGAAGATTTTTAAGGTGTAAATAAGACTTGTTACAATATAATGGATCAATACCATGGCTTATCAATAGGACTTGTCATAGAAACCCATACCTTATTTCATAGTCAAAATATTTTATAAACAATTTGTTTGAACTTAATTTATAACTACCTTTGAAATAAATTTCTAAATTTAACTACTACTAAAAATATACCATAAATATTTACAATAATTAAATCCATACAATCCACCTATTCATTATTAATAATATAATTAGAATTTTAAAAGTCCACATTCGAAAATAAACATGACTATCAACCTATATAATCTAAATGATTATTTAAAGATAAAAAATATAAATATATCTAAACCTTTCATTTATTTATTTAAATCATTTTTTTAAGAATAATCAATACTGAAAGTTACCAATTTTCCTATGATGCAAAGGCTTGTCTATCTTTAAAAGTGGGAATAAAAACCTTCCCGCTAACTCTAAGTCAATAGAGACATTTTAACCAAGTTGTATGGTTTTATTTCGCAAAAAGCCATTAGATGTTGGCTATTTTTCCTATGGGTTTTTGAAACCAATGGTGTTGATTTCAACTTCACGAATACAAAATATATCTTAATGTTTCTCATGATACTACCAATTGTATTAGGTTGATTGTTTACTAGAAGCTATTCCTAAGATCTTCAATAATAAATTTTCATTTGGATAGTTTATATTACCATAGATTAATAATTTGAAGAGGAAAAAGTATTTTGACCATTATTCAAGTTTTAAACATGTACTACTCATGTATTTAGGAAAGAAATCATTTATCCCCTTTCTAATGCCATGGTTATAAGGCAAACTAAAATTACTAGATGGCCTAAACTTTTTCAAATCATTTTTTTTTTCTCTTTTCGATAAGTCTACTCCTATTATTGGTACAAATTATTTTTCTACAACAAGGAGGTAGCCTCGAGAGGTCTAGCCTGGAAAATGGCTTACTCACATGGCAGATTTGACAAATAACCCATAGAAACTAGCACCAGACCAACTAGAGCTAACACTATAACCAGAACCTTTAATCCAGAACCGCCATGAAAAAACACAGACTCACTAGAGGTCCAAAGCTGCTGAACAAAGGTGATACTATTGACTCGAACTGTAAACATAGACAGAAAACAACTAAACATAGAAAGAAACCAACTGAGCAATACCCATTGAACATACACGATAGATGCAAAAAGAGAACAATAACCTGATCAAAAATCTTGAGCAATGGAAGGTAATTGTTCCACAATCTAACAACCAAAACTGGAGAGGTCGTCATCATCAGAGGAAAGGCCCTCTTCTTTCGGCAGGTCCTCTTCACCTCGAAGATTTGAACGTGCCACAACAGGCTTGACTTGTAAATGAGAACTCTTTGGATGATCATCCTTCTCGCCCGGATTCTGAGAGGTGCTTGGCGTGTCTTCCACCCCTGACTATGAAGTAGTAGTTGGAGTTGCTGGAACAATGACTCCTGTGCCCTCACTTAACTGAATCATGATAGTGGCAATGAAGGAATGATTGCTTAGCGCGCAGGGGATTTGAAAGCGGGCCGAGTGCTCATGAGTGTGATACGGGCTTGATATTGCTACGCTATGTCCCCTGCCACGACCACGACCTCTTATGGGAGTAGGATGCCTTTTAGCAGAAGAGCGAGGGAATGTATCCGCTAAGGAGGAAGAAGCGTGGTGTAGGGTACGACCATGAACTCCACCCCGAAGATAACCCATTCTTTGTCGCATGATAGTGATGTTGCCTGAAACCAAAAGAGTATGGCACACAACAATTATGTTCCAAACAGAGGAGACTCGAAGGGGGTGAGTTAACAAATTTATCGGAGAATTGAGAGAGCCTAAATGACATGAAAACCTGAATCATCCACCCAATAGAGCAGTGCATTTGCGAGGAGCCTTAACATGTGAATGAAAGGAACTGAACTATAAAGGAGGAACACCATCGGATGAGAACCGGAGAACCGTGTAGATTATCGAGCCACATTAACTCGGCCTTGAATGAGCTTTCAGGTGTATTGAAGACATACAATAGGTGAGGCAAGGTGGCGTGGGATGTACTCCACGTGCCTACTCCTCCTACCGCCACCATCCCATTGCCTATCCCGTTCACCCGCATCTGGGAAAATTTTTCAACTCATTTAAAAAAAAAAAAAATCCCAATTTATAAGAAGTTGGAAATTTCACAATATAGAGCCTTTTCTATGCCCTCCCTCTTCTTATCGTGTTCTTTTTATAGTTCCTTAAAAATATATTTGAGATCTACAAATTCTTTTTATTTCTACACAAAAGATTTTTTGTTAATATTAAAATATTATAGATCTAGATTGCCAAACTTTAAAGCAACTGTATTGAATCACTAAAGTACTTCCTTGATGATTTTATTTTTGGTGAGGAAAGCTATGCTTCAGTTTTAGACATTTGTTTTTCATTAATATATCATGGCCTTCTCCTCACCACGATGCTCTCATCGTATAAAACTATTGTTAGAGTGGCTCCGATACCATGATATGTTTAGCAAAAGTGTCCTTGGAGATGTAATTATATTGATAAATAAAAACACATTACATAAAGCTTGAGAGGCATATCATATATATAAACTTTGTAGCCTCATATCAAAATTCCATTTGTTCATGCTAAAAAACTCAAGGATAATCATTATGATAAGGAACTAACAAGTCCTATAGGAAAACAACAATTCTAGAATTATCTTTATTATTATAGAATAGTTTTGTTGATCCTAGAAATCTATCTAACCAAATCAGCTTTAGGATTATGAAGTTAACATTTTTTCAATGCTCAATGCTCTTTCGTTTGATCCGAAATGAATCTAATCAAGATGTTCGATGAAAAACATGTATTTTTCCTTGTGTTGACCAATTAGATGAAGGAACCAATCAACTACTTCTGCAACAAGGGTTCCATGAGTTTTGAATTTAAAGATGTCATCTTCGTTATGCTAGTAATAAGGGGTGTGGCCATAAGATAAAATTCCTCCATAAAACACATACTCAGCCTACCCAAGGAAAATGTCCCTTAGTAATTTCCAAATGACCAAACGCAAGGGATAATATATGGTACCAATGTTCTTCATCTCAATGTCAATTTTCATGTCTACTTGGTATATTGCAATGAGATTTTTTGGACATGTAAGAAGAAGGTCATCTATACACAACACCAAAATGAGAAAACTAATCCCAAAGATAATATGATATAAAATTTGTTTATTTTCTACTAAATTATATATCTTGTAGTATCCTTTTATCTTGAAATGCCATGCTCTTTATCCCAACTATTTCCCATACACAAATTTCTTAATCTTACATATATATGGATTCTTACCATTTACCTTAAAGCCCTAAGGTTCCTATATATACCTTCTTCCTCAATGATCATATTAAATAAGGTTTTCTTCACATCCAGTTGATGCATCATGAATCCCATAAATGAATGAAAAGCCATAAATTCTCTATTATAAGTGCAATTGGTGACTAGAAAGACGACTTCTCGTAGTCCACTATTTTCTACATGAACCATCATGTCATGAACCTTACTATGAACTTTTATGTTCTTTCATCTATTTCAAGCTTGATATTGTAGAGTGACCTAAAACTCAATATTGACTTCCTTTTTAGTCATGTCACTATGATCTAAACATAATTCTTCTTGATGGAAGATTACTCCACCATGCATATTGCTATACCTCCTTTCGAAATCTAGAAGGCTCCAAATATATGATGTTTCATTCTAATTCCAAGTAGTATGCAAACTTATTCATATGTTTTCTCTCTATTTATATGATATTCAAAGCCTCAACACACTCCTAAGCATACCTTAATGTTTGAATGAACTATTGATGTTTCCTGAAAGTAATTAAAGGTTCTACCTCCTTTGTTCCTAGATGATGTTTTACTTATTTGGAAATCACTTATGACCTTGAATTAAACTTTAAAGCTTCACATTCATTATCCTCTTTCATCATGATAGGTTTATGGGACTTTCTAGATGTAAATTCATCTTCAAACTTTACATCACTACTTACTACTACTTTTCATTTCTTTGGAATATAGACCTTGTAGGTCTTTCAAGTGTTATTATAATGTAAAAATAAACCCTTCCTATTGGATAAATGGTTCACTTCTAGCTTCACATTATTAAATGCCTCAGTGAGTGTCTTATCCTCCAAGATCTCATCATGGAACTAGTTATGGATGTAGATTGTTGTGTCACATAAAGAAACATTGTGAGGTTTTGGAAATGAATCATGGCCTTGGCCTTAGTAGCACTTATGATGTATTGGTTCTTTCCCTTTCTAACTCCCTCTTGTACATTATATGGAATAGTTAACTCCCTCATGAATCCTTCATTGTTGTGGAAACCTTCAAAATCCTTAGAGTTGTGCTCACCCCCATTACATGTTCTGAGGGTTTTGGTCTTCTTGAGCATCTAATCTTTTAACAAGATCTTTGAACTCTTGAAACCCACTCAAGTGTCATCCTTTAGATTTAGAAACGAAATTTAAGTTATGAGAGATGAGTATAAGGAAATTCTAAACCTAATGCATTTAGACGTTCTTGGAGTTTTTTGTTTCAAATAATTGATTTATTGTTGTAATGTTTGGAAAATATTAATCAGAGAAATAGGGAAAAAAAATCTAAACATTGCATCAATCACACAATAGTTTAATAGGAACAATGAAAAGAATAAATACACATCACATAGGAATTTCTCCTTTTTATTATATTTTCATACCTTTCATAAAAAATTACAAGATGATCTTAGCAAACTACTAAAAGTTAGCAGTTCTCGAGTCATTACATCACATGGGTACAAGAATGTAGAACTTTTACATATGAAGATAATAACTATAGTAATGCCATGGTGTAAAAGCTTCTTTTGTGAATCCTAATTTGTAAATATAACCATGAAATATATTTCTAATAAGTTTTAATATGAATATCTTGTGGAAACTTTTAATGATATAATTATATTTTTATTGTTAATGAAAAATTTCAAACAATTGAATGAATGGGTGGACAAACTACATTGGCTATGATACATGAGTGGGAATGTTCTAAAATGATCTATGGTTGAAATTACCTTTTCTAAAAAAAAAAATTGAGCTAAAATTAAAAATACATTGCTTCTAAGTATCAAATAATTCACTTATTGGGGTAGTTGGAAATTGTATATGTTATCCTTCTCATGTATCAAAAGGTTTCCACCTTGAAATTTTGTTATGACCCATAAAATAACTAATTTAACCTATGAAATATGATGGTGAGAGGGGTAAAATGGTGTCAATTTGTGTGCAACAAGCATTGGGTTTCAAGACAATTTAAATGAAAATATGTGGATAAAACATTCTAGTTGATGCAAGAGCAATGATGGTTTACTAGATCCATTTTATGGTTGAGAAAATAAGGGAGAGGCATGTTTAACCCAAGAAGAGAGCTATAGTTTTTGGTTTTTAGTTGGCCAAGCATAAAAATGACTATAAGATTTAGGGGAAAATTTTAACCAATTGATACTTATGATGGCATAGCTATACTAACTCTCTTGAGGGAAAAAATATGTCTAGAATGGAAAAGAAAAGGGGCTTGAGTAGCCTTGAATTTTTTCTTAGTATGGAATAATTCCAAAGAGATTTGGCTATTAGGGTTGGGGTTGCATCCACCATGTAAAACAAGTAGTGCACATGCTACTCAAGTACACGTTATGTGAAAAAGAATTTTTAAATATGATTACAATAGTAAAAAACTTGATTATGTGATGACTACTAAGTAAGGGAAGTATTCACTCAACATTTGAAAATAAGAAATAGTAATTATCATCAACTAATGGGTACTCTATAAATTTCTAATCTAGAGATGAAATTTGGGTTCCACTTCTTCTTGAATAATGGGAAAATATGAAATTGATATATAAATTATGAAAACAAATAAAGACAGTCCCTAACACCATTGGGCATGAAAACAAATAAAGACTATCCACAAGACCATTAGGCATCGGAAATTTTAAAAAATTTAAAATGTTAAAAAATAGATGGAAACCCTTAATTATCACCATTCTTCATGCTTGCATGGGATGCTATTTTAAATGAAATATTAAATATTATGACTTCATTTCTTGTATTAAGATTATAAAAACTGAGTCCTTAAATTGTGGAATGATGCATAGTGTGATTGTAAATGAGGGTAGGATGATGGAAAACAGTAAACACCATGTAAGTATGTTTTGTGTCTTTCCATATTCCTATCTATTGGATTGCCCATTATTCCTATCTAATAGACAAAATAAAAAGACATATTTTTCAAAAGATAAACACTCAATAAATTGTTGAATTGAGGCTTCTCTGATCCATATCAAGATTATGAGAGGAGTCTTCCTTGAAAATATGATGTGATTTTCCAGGAATACTCTAATAAACTCAATACATTAGTAATTTGAAAGTCAATAAACCAGTGATAAGTCAAATTTATTAACAAATCAAATAATTAATATATGAAATTTAACAACCAGAATAATCAATAATTTATTTTAAAAAAATCAACCTATCTTTCAAGAATATATAATAATTTTTATATTATTTAATAATAAACCTACAAAGTAAATAAATTACTTGAAAATAAACACACATAAAGTAAATAAATTACTTAAAAATAAATGCACATAAATATAATAAACCTATAAAGTGAGTAAAATAGTTAAAAATATACCTCCATAACAATAAACCTAAACCTAGCTTTGTTCAAATAAAAATAAAAAACAAACTAGCCTGTTATAATCCCTAATTTCCCATATTAAAATTAAAAACAGATTAACATAATATCTTCCCTAATTTCAGCCATTAAACTTATAACATCCTTTTCAGCTTAATAACAAGTCCATGCAATTGAGTTGAAATGAGGTGATGGTTCTATTAAGGGACCATTACGGATTCGGTGGTTCATGGTTATGTTTTCCTCGGTACCCTATAATAAGTGCTGCTGTATTACGTGCACTCCTTTCGACATATTTCTTGACGAAGCACTTTTCCGTTGTGCATTTATAATAATTTCTGTATTTCAAAAAGAAATAAATAATAATTAGTGTAAGTCAAGAAGAAATAAATTAGTGAGTAGTAATTTTCAAAGATTCGTTACTTAATATCTATCATTATTAATTTGAAATAAATATACAGAACATATCCGTACCTTGGATTAGGATTTTTATTGATGTATTTGGTTCCATATTTCCGCCATCTGTATCCATCATCCAGAATATCATCTTCACTGATTATTTGTAGGACGTGTTCTTCCTCTACAACATCTATACTCCTGTAATTTGACCACCACCCCAAAAATGAATTTATAAATTTTTTGTACCGATTTTATAGCGCATAAATGCATGCAAATATGAAAAGAATGTCCAAAAAATTAAAAATTCACCTTGGCATTGAGTACTCGACATCAGTAAAATTTGGATGACTGGTTGACAAGAGTTGATTGCAGGGTTTTCCTTGTAGAGATGATACTGCATCAAAACGTTCATCCATTTTTCGTTTTCCGAGACTTTCAAGGGTACCACCAACTGCCATTGTAGGAGGTTGTTGTGGCTTTGGATGTTCATGAACATCTCCTTCATATTCAATCTTGGTCACTTGCCCATTCTGAAAGCATACTATTCTCTTTTTCATCTGACAGTCTGAGTATGCACATTTGAAATAGTGGCGAATATAACTGCTGCCTTTAACCGACTTTTTTCCGTACTTCGTCCACTTATATCCGTCTTCATAATATGGGGAAGCCATATCTCGACAAACTTTGAACCCTGAATCATTCCCAGGACTTGAAGGCCGATCCTCATAAGATATCACTGGTGGATAACTCTGCCTGTTCAATGGACGTTTCATATGCCATCCACATTGTCAAAAATTAAGAAACGTTTATAATTGTCAATAGTCTGCAATGATTCTAATATTTCTATATTTTTTATTTGAAGTTAAAATTAACCAATGATTTTCTTTTCTTTTTCTCTCAGAGAAAAAAAAAAAAAAAA
>APFE031615896.1:0-15841 GCA_000404065.3 Pinus taeda
TTACAAGGCGGCAGACTCGGTTTCCTGTGGATAAAGGTTGCAAGCCTAATGGAGTCTCCCCATATATACGCGACGGTACGTGGGAGCCAATCCGTACTAGCACTTATCGTTTCACCATGGAGGAATCACCCAACCACTCAACGCTAAGCTACTAGGTTTAAAGACGCCGGAACACGTCTCTAGCCTAGACCTCTAGATGTTCTCGTTAGGTTCCAATGCGTTTTTAGGTAAATTTGGTTAATTTTACAGTTGATCTTGGATTAAGTTTGAGTTTGAGGTCCTACCGTATGATCTCTCAAAACACCTAAATGCAACTATATGCCAAAGATCATCATTTTGTTCGATGAATTCTAGCTAACAAGAGTTAAGGATTTTTCAAACAAACAAAACGAATTCAAGCAAGCACGCAACCTAATGCAACTGATAGCAAGGAAATGAAACTTTTCTTTTGAAAAACACGAGACAACGAAACGCTCTTTTCTTTCCAACTATCAATGCAAAAGATACTAGTTTGCTCTACTTTTTCAATGACATAAAAGTTATTTTCAAACGAATTAGAGAGATAGCTACACTAAGTGAAAAACTAAATCACCCAATGCACACAAGATAATTCCCAAGTCACTAAAACCAGTTTCCTAAATCAAAGGAAAACAAAGGCTTATGAGCTATTGTAATCTAAGCTCAACAAGACAATGAGGAATTCAATGGAGGAAAGCAAACCGCTTGGAACACAATTAGTCACTTTCAACAATCACTAAACAAAAGTGGAAACAAAAACGAAGTTGGCTGGCCCAATAAGAACACCAAATCCCGGACGGGAGGCTAGACACACACGACCACTAGATGCCCTAGGGTTTGAGTGTGAAATCAATGAAGATAAGCGAACACCCGAAGGGTGAGAGTTCACAACCAGACAAACGACGGCCTGACACACTTCAGTGATCGCTAAAAGTCAAGACAAAACATAAACCAAGCAACAAGAGAAAAAAGAAGGGCTTTACACAAACTGCAAACAAGCGATAAACGAGCTCTCGTGGAACGAGGCCTCGCAAGCAAGCGAGTCACAGTCCAACAAAGTTATCAAGCCAAAAGCCAAGTAGAAAAAGCAGGGGGAAACCAAAACCAAGAGGTTCAGTAGGTCAATTTGGACAAAAAGAATTTTTACAAGATCAGCGCGGGTGACCCTATAGCAACAAAGCGATGACGGAAAAGTGCCTGTAGCAACTTTGCGCTGTCAGCACGGAAGGACACGAATAAAGGGCGCTGGCCTGAAAAACCAGGTCAGCGCGACTGTCTGAATATACAAACGCGATGACAGAGATAGCAAAGAAGACAGGATGCGATGTCAGCGCAGCTGTTTTAAAATAAAACATGCTGAGGCTGAAAAGCAAATCAATTTGAACAAAAACTTCCAAACCAAAGGAACAGGCTTTCAAGGCAATTAAGGTAGTCCCTAGGACGAACCCAGAAACAAACCAACAGCAAAACCAATCCCCAAAATCTCGACAAAGAAGCAATAATCAAAACAAAGGTGAGATACAAAGAGACAAGCAAGCTCCCCAGCGGAGTTGCCAAATTGTTGGAAAGGTAAATCCCCTCTACGGATAGAGGCAATCCCTACTAGCCCAACAGGGGTCTAGCAACAATCAAACAATGCTACACCGCAGGTTCCTAGTTGTAGTTAACAAGTGGGTGAAGAAACCTACTTGGATTCCAATGCTATGTTTGTCGAAGAGATGATCCTCTCGCTCCTTCGCTCCAGCCGATCACAATCCTCCGCTATCCTCGCAGACGAACACCTGCACAAGCAAAGAGAGAAAACACAAGCGTAAAATCTACTAACAACAACTATGTATCAGTCAGGAAAGATACAATTTGCATTAATCATTTATTGGACAAATGGAAATGGAACCATAAGAGTAGTCATCTATCTTTATTAACAGAAAGTAGAGTAAGGTACAACCGAAGTCCTGACGCTGAGTCCTTCTCTAGAGGGTCCAGCCAGCATGTCTTCCAAGCATTCACCTTTGAAGCAAATCTCCCAAGTCAAAGAGGTCTCTCTCTCACATACAAGGCAACAAGCTCATGACCTTCCTCAAGCTCAAAGCAATCCTCACACAACACACCAAATGCCTACAAAGAGCAGCACTAATGCACTAAGAATTCCTCAAACAAAGTCTATATGTTCCCCACTAGCTGCTCATGGGCAATGGAGGAGGCTTATAAAGGAGAAGGAGTCTCCATGAATAGGTAAAGGATGAGCTTTCCCCCAAGATAAGTGGATGGTCAGTGGAACAGACATGCCAGAGAAAGGATGGCGACCTCAACAATGCTAACAACCAAGTCTGGAGGGATCTGGAAGGTTGGTTGTTAGAACAAATTCGCCCAAACAGGATCAGCGCGGGTGAAACACTGAGCTGGCGCGCTGTTCGTAAAATGGGACCAGCGCGGAAAAGACGTGTGCTTCCGCGCTGGCAGCGCATCAGACACATTGGCCTCCGCCCGTCAGCGCGGTTATTTGATTAACAGACGCGATGATTCATTTAACTTAGGCAAAGAGGGTTTTTAGCCATTCTGAGGTGCATAAGTATAGGTGAATGTGGTTTCACAACACAGTAGGGAGACTAGCATGATGGCAGTGACATTTTACTGTGTAACACTATCCTTCTAGTTTTTTAGGCTTCTTTTGGGGATTTATTTTGTTTGTGTGTTTATCTATGTAGGTATTGGCGTCTTTTTATAGTATTTGTTTTTTATTTATTCTTCATTAGAATTTATTTTCTTGATCCTTCGTTTTTTTTATGTATTTTATCATCATATTCGGTCTTAACTCCTTTTAGTATTTTTGTTATTTGTTTAATGGGCCTTAGCCACATATATTATATTGTTGACCCTGCTTTATTTATTGATTACTTTTCTTTGAATATATATATATATATATGAACTTGTGTATATATTTGTTTTATTTTATTTTATTTTCATTAATTATTTTTAATTTTGTTGACACCTAATTATAGGGATTGGGTGAACAATTGTAAATAGTGTAAATAATTAATAAGAGAAGATGAAAAGTCATCGGGAGATGAAACTCAAGAGTTACTCCTTCATGTATATAACTATGAACAACCCAAATGAATAAATATTTTCTCATTTGAGGAGTTACCTCCTGGTCTGACATGGTATTAGAGCCAACCTCTATTTTTAGTTTTCTACCATTGTAACTCCCTAATGCCATTTTTCTAGTAACTCCAGAATCTGTCATTTATGTCAATTTCTCTGCTTGATATCATTCTCTGAATTCTGCCCTTTGCATGATGATTTTGGTGTACATCCACATTTGTTTTAACACTGCCTCCTCTTTCAGACAAATTGCCCTTACTCTCTTCAATAGGAGATGGAGTGGGTAGGAGGGAGGCTCCTTTTTTCAGAAGGGAAGTCATCTTCCTCGATAGAAGAAGAGCCATCTGGCCATGATGTCAAACACGGTGATGTGAGGAAAGAAACGATATTCAATATTGATGCAGAAGGAATGAAGGGAACGAGCTGGGCAAAGGAATTAGGAGTGGTAAAAAATGGTAAGGGTTCTGAGTAATTCCACTGCAATTCTCTCACAACTACACAAGTCAATTATATAAATACCGAAGGGACTGAAAAGGGGCTCACATCACTCCATACGCTGGGTTGAAAACTTACCACATTGTGCTGCCCCTCGGCCTATACTCCATACGTTGCTCCCATACAGCCCCTCCTCCATATATGTTCAGTTATATAATTCAACGCCCTCCTCGCTGACCTAACTATTTTATTTATTTTGCAGTGCTTGTCATGCACCCTCCCTGTCACTGCTCCACACACATCCGCCATACCACTATCCACTTCCTCTTAACTCGCAGCGCCAGTCCCACCACTCGTTGTGCCTCCTCACAATTCGACTCCCAGTTACCACCCTCTGTGGCTCCCCGTTGCATCACACCCTCTATGGAATAATGCCATACATTGAATCCCCATCATACACCACTCCCAGTCCATACGCCCCTCATACCTCGGCATCGAAGCGCTTTTTTGCACCCGTATAACGCTTCCTTCCCAGTTTTGAAGCTACTCAATGCACTGTTGAACGCTGCTCCTCCATACAAATGTGCTCCTCCATATAACTCCATTACACAATAAATAACTCTAAATTTTTAATACCTCCCTTCCATTGTTCAATCAATACATTGACCCTCCTCCATATACACCAAATTTCCATCAAGTTTATTATAGCATGCTAGATTTGGACACTTGAACTATGACAACCTCCGCTTGTTGAAGAAAAATGGTGCTATTGGTTTGCCTATAATTCCTAGGAAACTTAAGCAATGTGATGCTTGCATTCTAGGAAAACATAGCAAACAATGTTTTCATAATTCACATTCCAGAGCACATAGCAAAATTGAACTCAATCATTTAGATTTATGTGGTCCAATGCATGTTCCTTCTACAAATGGAAATGAATATATGATGACATTTATTGATGACTACACCAAAATGTGTTGGGTTTATTTATAGAACAAATCTGATGCTTTTCAAACATTAAAAAACTTTCCTACATGGATTGAAAATGATGAACAATCTCATATTGGCTATATTCACACTGATAATGGAAAAGAATACACTTCAAATGAATTTGAAAACTATCTTCGCCAAAATGGGATCAAACATCAAACAATTGTGCCTTATAATCCCCAACAGAACGAAGTAGTTGAAAGAATGAATACGTCAATCTTAAATATGGTGCGCTCCATGATGCTTTTCAAGAATGTAAAATTGATGTTTTAGGTTGTTGCAGTTCTAGGTGTTGTATATGTAAAGATTAGAAATAATAGAATTGTCTTGGAATTGATTAATATATTGATTTTAGCCAACTCAATATGAGTTGTAGTGATTTGGTTAGAATTGGCTACTCTAACAAATCACTTGTGTGAATATGGAAATCCAAGTTAATTATTAGATAGATGCCAAAGATAATGTTGAAGATGATATGAACCATTCAAAAGAGGAGGAAAACAAGCTACATCAAAAATTAAATGATGATGGACAAATAAGTGAAAGTTTGTGTGAGTTAGTGTGAGTTTGTGGAATAGACTCACTAGGATGATGTATTATGAGTCACACATTGTAATTATATCAAATTTGCATGTCATAGATTGCTTTGTAATGGTCGGTTGTGGTTATTGAAATGTTTTATGTACCTAGTATCTTCTTAAAGCTTGGAGTATATTAAAAGGGCATATGGTTGTAAGACCTAGAGAGCCATGCATACCCCTTTGTTATGTGTTCCCTAATGACATCAAGTTGTGGAATCAACCACTCAATAGGTACGAGGGTGGTAGGTGTACTCCTATCTAAGCTTGATATGTAATCGAAGAATTGAGTCTTTGATTAAGTGGGGGAATTGTGAGATGGAATTATCTCAAAGTGTAAAAGATCCAGTCAAAGAAAGTTCATCAAGAAGTTGGATGAACCATGTATGTGAAGGGCTTCCTATTAGACCAGCGGTTGCAGCGGTTGGGGGTACCCATGCATTCCGATGGATGGTTGTTCCTTTATATGGGCGTCGACAATTTGATAATATTTGCATGAAAAAAGTACAACATGTAATTGCCAAATTGGACCTGAACTAGACTTTGCAGATTGATATCGAGACAGGTACTCATTAATGGGGTGTGTTGGAATATGTAGTTCCTACTTGTCTCAATTGCGAATTTCTATCTAGAAGATTTTGTTCCCATTCTTTAGGGTTGTTAGATCTAGATATTCCTAGATTGGTGTGTGGTTGAGATATTCTCTCAACCAAACAATTGTGTGTCCAAGATAATTTACCTATCTTGAGACAAATTTAAATATATTTATGAGTATTAATTATTGGGATGGAGAGATGCCGGAGCGGGAGCGACTGTTGATGCAGGGAGCCAACCGGGTTACTTTCTGCTTTTCTGTCAGCCAATGGAGCTTGCCACCACTATGAAACAATCCATAGCTACATATCACTAGGCCTTCTCCTCTTGCAGTGGATTTTGCCACGTTCCAACATCTACCCCGGCCTTCCTTGCACGCTCCATACATGTTTTCTCGTGGAAGCACATCCATGTTTGTTTTTCTTCCTATCATTACACCTGGCCCGGTACGCACATTTATCTCTCCATCTACTTAACCATTTCTCCCACTGTGTTAGCGTTTTTCTTGGCCACTCGGCCTTCCCGCCTTTCATTCCCCTCATCTCTGTGGGGTGGTTTAACTGTTCTTCGTTTAGATTATCCATCCTACTTTTGGAACGCAAGTTTTCACAGTTTCTCCTCAGAAGGTAATGTTGGCTTATATCTCGTGCTTGGTGCCTCTGTCGCTCTCGCTCGCAGTTGTGAGGGGGTGGTAAAGAGGTCAGTATCTTTTTCCCTGGTTATCTTATGATACATGCTTTTTTCATTTCTATATATAAAAATTTTCGGGATAAGTTAGTTCTGGTGATCTACTTTACAGAGACAAGTCTACATATATCCATGGAATTCTGTTGTTAAATGGTTTATACTAGCTTGGCTTCTGCTTCTATTTTGCCTTTTAATCATTTGTTGGTCCTCTGATATTCATTATTAGTATTTCTATTTAGGACTGTGTACTGGTTTTATGTCTTTGATGGTCTTTTTCTCCGTGGAATAAATTTTCAAGATGCTCAAGTCGCTCTTCATTAAGCTGAAGAATTCCATTGTCATTTATAAGCCATGCTCAGATTTTTGTATTAGAATTGGGGATTGGTGGTGTATACTTGTTATGTACTGCTGCTATATAGACTGCAGTGATACCTCTTCTGGTTAGATGTCTTCATCCTCTGGTGTTTTTTCGACCTGAACTGTTTGTCCGTTCTTGGCTTATGTGGTTCTGGCCGGCAAGTGGTTTCTGGTTTACTGTTTTTCGGGTGGTTTCGCCCATTATCCCCTCCCATGGTATTTTTTAAACTCTCCTCACAGTTATTAGCCTTTTCCTCTATGAGATGTGGCACTGGTACTTAAGTGTACTGTCCCTCTTGTAACTTCCTTCTTTGTCAATATGGCGGCTTGTTATCGTCATTATTTGTACTTTCCCCCGTCATAGTTTTCTTCTCGTTGATAGTGTCTTCATTGTATCGCGTGTTCTTTCCTTTGGAGAGTTCTAGGCGCGGTATTCTATGCCTTCTCTGTCCCATCCTCCTTAATTTCCCCCGTCTGGCTATTACTCCATCCAGGTGTTATATTCTTTTTTGGATCGGGGGTAGATTTATCTTTTGTCCTTTCCTGTCCTTATCGTATTTAAGGAAGGGGATTTTCTACCTGGTGTTGGATTTACTGTTGTATTGATGGATGGTGGTTCGGACTCTTCTGCCACAGAGGCTTTGATTCGTGCCACCATCTTGGCGGAAAAGTCATGTGAGAGGTCCACGTTGTCCGTCGGGTGGCAAGCCACCGTGGATGATATTATTGTTAAGCCTGTGTGGCATGGGAAGGATCCGCGGGTCCATACAAAGGCTTCTCAGTACAATAATCCCAGGAATCCGGTTAAGACATCTTCTCCTCCTAAGGCCATCTCTCTGGATTGCTCTCATCTCTCAGACAGAATTGGCAGTCTACAGAATCTTGCATTTATTGGCAGAGGGCATTTCCCGGTTATGGACGATGTTGTTATGAGGAATTGGCTCCATGAGCGATGGAAGCCTTTGATCGGTTACACCCCCATTATCTCTTGCCTTATGAAAGATTGGTACTGTTTCCATTTCCTTAAGGTGTCTGATTTAGAGAATGTCTTCAAGAGTCCCTGGGTCTGTGGTAGAAGCTTCCTTGCCCTCTACCGGTGGTATATCGGGTTTGATCCATTAAAAAACACTCCTTCTAATAGTTTGATCTGGGTTAAACTCCCAAATCTACCACTGGAAATGTGGTCTATCGAATCGCTCACCGAGATTGGAAACTCCATTGGCAAATTCTTTTATGTGGATCCTTGGTGTCGTGGAGAAAAGGATAAAAGGATTGCGTGGATTCTCATTGAGAAGACATATAAAGGAGGATACCCTGACCATATTGAGATTGCTTGGGGTCGGTCCAGTATTAAACAACGGTTAGACTTCTGGGTATTCCGTTTAGGTGCTCTTTTTGCCACAGGACTGGTCATCTCATTAAAAATTGCAGGCCCTATGCAAATCCATCTTCTAGACTGTTCTTTCGCAGAAGCCGAATGGACCTGTCCATCCCTCTTGCTGAGAAGCTTTCTTCGTCATCTGTTAGTTTATCTGCGTTTGATCCTATTGATGAGCAGACCCTTATTCACGCGGAGCCTCCTCTTTCTCATCGGCCTCCTCCTGTGGACTCTTCCGTCGGGCCTAAAAATGGAACGACCTCCCCTGTTATTCCTGTTAATCTTGATAAGGGTGGGCCTTCTAATTACTTTTGCGTGAACATTCCTGAACCTGCAGTTAACAAGGCAGTCCCTTCTCCTCCACCTCTGCCTATGGGTGATTTTATTGTCGGCTCCCATTCTATTACCATCTCTTCCTCCTCCCTGACTCCGGATAAGTGCACTCGTCCTTCCTCTAAAGGTTAAGAGCCGCGGGAGGCTGCCACCCCTTATAATTCTCCTGTGACTTCTCCGGCGAGCCGCTTTGACAGTGATATTGATTTTCTGCTCTGTAAAAAATCTCTTGAACTAGAGCCCCTGACCCTTCATAAGCCTAATTGCCCTGCTTCACCCTTCATTAGTCCTAATTCCACAAAGAATATTACTGTTAGGAAGAAACATGCTGGTGGTAGTCGGCATTTCAGGGGGAGAACAATTGCTTATGCGTCCGGTGTGACGAACTTGGCCCTCGTTAATGTTCCTATTCGTGATATGTCTGATCTACGACCCCTTAGAGCGAGCTTGGCTGGTGAGCCCTCCAAAATACTTTCATTTTTTCCTTGAATATCATGGGTTTAGGCGCTAACCCAAAATTCTTGGCGCTTAAGGAGATTTTCCAATCGGCACGTCCTAAGATCATTTTGATCCAAGAAACCATGCACAGCTGTCGGGCCTCCATCTTGTACTTTCAGAAATTGTTTCCGTCATGGTTCATGGTTGCTACTGAGGCAAGAGGCCTTTCTGGGGGTCTGCCTATATTATGGGATCTCGTGTGGATCATTGCTAGAGTATTTAAGTGTTTTGCTGGTATTCTTATCTCGGATTCTCTCAGAGGCCATAACTTTCATTTTAACATTCTAAATACCTATGTGCCCTACAAAAACAGATTCCCCTTTTGGGAAAAAATTTTGCATCGGAAATTTTTTATCTTGATTTTCTGATTATTGCGGGAGACTTAAATTTCACCTTATGTTCTGATGAATGTTGGGGTAAGTACCGAAAAAGAGATTCGCTGGCTGATCTTATTAAGATGGAACTTCTTAACAGAAATCTTGTGGATATTGCACCTACTAAAATGATGCCTACATGGGACAACGACAGGTCAGGCGAAGCTTATATTGCGAAAAGGATTGATCGCTTCATTATTCATGCGAGCGTCATTGACAAAATGGGCATGCCCTTCTCTTTTATTGGGACAGGTTTTTCTTTTGATCACAGGCCTATTGTCCTAAGCTGGAGGGAGAAGGGCCTTAGAGTGGGTTACCCCTTCAAATTTAATCGGACTTGGTTGGAGATCCCAGAATTCAATACGATTATTTCCAAATCGTGGAAGGAGCTATCGGACGTTGATTCTTCCCCTCCAATGATGTCTTTGAGGGAAAAAATGATGATATTGAGAAAGGTGTCAAAGGAATGGAAACAAGATAGGAAAAAAAGGGATAGGCAGTTGCTCCACGATATTCAAATGGAGATGGACCACCTCATTGGTTTCACCTGTTCAAATGATCTTTCTCTCAGTATTAAATGTCGCATAAGGGACTTAGAGATCAGAAAGCAAAAATTTCTTCTACAGGAGGAGGCCTCATGGAGGTTCAAAAGCAGGGCAATTTGGCTCAAGGAAGGCGACCGGAACACTAGTTTTTTCATAAAGTTGCAAACGCTAGGCGAGTCAAAAACTCAATCTGGAAAATTTCTGATGGAAATGGTGGATACTACGTATCCCATCAAGATATTACAAATGAAGTAGTGCGACATTTTAAATCACAATACAAAAGGAAGGAAGTCGACGATTTTCAGGATGTTCTCTGGGGGATCGAATTGGCACCAACAATGTTCGACGACAATGGTAACGCAAGTATTTTCCAGCAAATTACTGAAGGGGAACTTCTTGGCATTCTAAAAGCTTTTTGTAAGGATAAAAATCTGGGCCCAGACAGCTGGACCATTGAGTTCTATTTTCACTTCTTCGACCTCCTCAAAAATAACTTGCTGCAGATGGTAGAGGCATCCCAAATATCTAGAAGTATTCACCATAACACTTCATCCACTCTGATTGCTCTTATACCTAAGAAAGATGAAGCGGAATCATTTCATGACTTCCGGCCGATATCTTTATGCAATATATCTTTCAAAATCATATCCAATATTATTGTGGAAAGATTGAAACCGACGCTGGCTTCCTTCCTCTCCATGGATCAACATGCTTTCTTAAAAGGCCGCAACATATTGGATGTTCTTGCCATCACTCAGGAAAGTTTGTTTTCAATGATAACAAAGTCGATGGATTCAGCCATTCTTAAAGTTGATTTGCAGAAAGCCTACGATTGTCTGGATTGGGGATTCTTGAGGTGTTTGCTGGCTAAAATCAGACTAAACTCTCAATCCATTGATTGGATCATGCCATGTGTAGAAAATGTCCATTATTCGGTGCCTATTAATGGAATACCTTCTCCTTTTTTTCCTGCGGAAAGGGGACTTCGACAAGGGTGCCCCCTTCCCCTCTCTTATTTATTTTGGCAATGAACACACTCAGTGTTCAGATAAACAAGGTCGTGGCCGAAAAACGCTGCAAGCCGGTTAGGATCTGCAGGGGTATCTATGTATCACATAATCTATTTGTAGATGATGTGCTCATCTTCGCCATGCTGTGTAGGACGACATGGATCTACCTCAACGACATTCTTAATAGGTTCCAGAGGGCCACTGGGTTATATATTAACAAAGGTAAATCTTCCCTTCACCATAATGATACAAACATGGAAATGGTTATTTGGATTGTTGATCCGCTTGGTATTGTTTTGAAATCGATTAAATATGGCATGAAATATCTGGGTTTTCAATTAAAATCTAAAGGTTACTCTTGTTTGGACTGGCACTGGATCCTGGAAAGGTTCTATAAAAAAATCTCGGCTTGGGAAAACAGGGCTCTTTCCCTGGCCGGGAGATATATTTTGTCTCAGTCGGTCTTGACGCAGTTAGCGGTGTATTGGGCTCATATTTACTCTCTTCCGGCTAGCATTATCTTCAAGATAAATAGATTGTTGGCAGATTTTATTTGGGGTGGAAGTTCCAGTCAAATCAAAATTCACCTAACGAAGCTGGAAATGATCTCTATGCCAAAGAAGAATGGTTGTTGGGGCCTGCTCGACATGCATTCTTTTGGTAGAGCACTATTATGCAAATCGTTGACGGGGGTCATTTTCGGCGAAGGTCTTTGGAGTGCATCCATTAGGAAAAAATCCCTGCAAGACAAAGATCTAGTTTTTTGGTATCGGAGGGGTTTTATCAGAATTAGCCATGGTTCTGCTATATGGCTCAGTCTTAGGAAAGTCCAACATTACTTCCTTCAACACCTGAGGTGGAACCTTTTCTCTGGCGACCGTGTCTTCATCGGCATTGATTCCATAGCTGGCGACCGTGAGCGCTCTTGCATCCCTAAAAGTTTGTTACCTTTTCTTTATAGAAATGGTATTTTCACGTGGGATAAAATTATTTCTTCCTGGTGCGGCCCTATTCCTATTTGGAAAGACGCTTATGATCTTCACCTGCCTGTCACGCTTCATTCAGAATGGAATTCAGTAAAAAAAATTCTATGCAGTTTGGGAATCCATCGATCTGATTTTGCGGATATGCTTATATGGAGTGTTCCAAATAAAAAAGTGCCTGTTAGAGTAAAAGATATATATGCTGATATGATTCATTCAAAGGCCCAAATCTCTTGCTCTATATTCCCCATTAAATTCTGGAAATTGGGTTGCCCTCTTAAAATGATATTGTTCACGTGGCTGGTTTTCAACAACCGCAATTTGACTTGGGACAACTTGCGGAGGAGGTGCTAGCATGGTCCGAGTAGATGTTCCATGTGTGAGGCAGTGGAGGAATCCAACATTCATATGTTTTTCCAATGCGACTCCTCTCTACAGATCTGGTACGAATTGTCCTTGCTTTATGGTTTTTCTCACAATGTTTTTGCTACAGTACAAGATGCTTTTCAATGGTGGTGTGCGCAAAAAGAATCTTGGCGTTCTCTGTTTATCATCGTCTTATGGTGCTTATGGAATGGAGGAACGCCAAGATCTTCCAAGATTCTAAAGCGCCTCTGATGGCTTCTATGCAACATATATTAGCCACTCACGGAATGTTGCCTGTTAAGAATCACAAGACAGATGTGCAACGAAAAATTGAGGAGGCAGTCCCTCTCAATACTTTGCCCGCTGCATTCTTTGATGGGGCCGAACAGTTCAATATATGTGGATGTGGGGTTCATGTAATCATGGATGAGAAGCTGCAATATTTTTTATCTTGGAACAGGGGGAGAGGTACTAACAGCCTGGCTGAGGCAAGGGCTCTCGCTGGATTGCTTGCCTTCTGTGTGTTTATGGAGATACAGAACATTTCTATTTTTGGAGACTCAAAAGTCATGATTGACCATGTCACCGGTGCCTGCCATATCAATTATCCACATCTTTCTGGATGGATGGATCGGATTATGTATTTCTGGAATAAATTAGTACAACCATCTATCAAGCACATTCCCCGCTCCCATAATGTTTAGGCTGACCGTCTGTCGAAGGAAGGTCTGTCACTTGAGCCTGGTGCTTGGTCTTTGATGATATCTGAAGACGACCGTTCTTGCTTCATACAAGATTTCTTCATCCCTGGAATATGATCTAATCATTTTGCTTTCTTCCCTATCCAGATATGTTTCACAGATTTCTATTTTTGGCTTTCAATATTTTCTTATCTGAATTGGTTCCTTGCATTTTGTCAGACTGTATTTGCTATGTCTATATTTCTGATCTTCAAGGGATGACCCTATATCTGTAAGATTTTGGTTCCATATGATCGCAAAGATGCTAATTTTTTGGCTCTTGTTGTATCTCATATGTACTCTTTATCTCAATATAATACTATGAATATTTTTCTCTCTGAAAAAAAAAAACAAAAAACAAAAAAAACAAAAAACAAAAAAAAAAACAAAAAAACAAAAAAACAAAAAGACAAAAAAACACTAAATATATTTATATGTAATTTTATTTGATGTGAATATATAATATTATGTACCTTTAAAATAATCCAAATTCACTTTAAAATGAACTTATATACTATTTTTTATCACTATGTTTATTATACACATCATGATATGTTATAAAGGAACATATGGTAATACATTACGTTCAATTAATATGAAAATCTAAATATTTTATTACGGTTGTTTTAATAATGTTAAAAATGCAAATTAAATTTATATTAATAATTACAAATGTCCAAAAAGCTATAATTTGTTTCCCATCTTCATACAGCTCAGTCAATTAATGTACCCACAACGTAATTCATCAGTAAATGCTCGGAGGCCGCCATGAAAGGGCAACCCAATTCCAGCGCGGCTAGAAGTCAATATTGTTCAAATTTGACTTTTCTTATGACAATGGCGGTAGTCTACTCACAGAGTCGGCTGTCCTATTCTTCAACCGCGATGCTTCTGCGAAGAATGTTATTGCTCCATTGACCACGAATCTTCTTCAAATTATTAGGTAACTATCATGCTTTGGGGCAAAGGCTAATCAACCTGCCATAGTGTCATAGGGCATTAAATGCCTTATAACAATATAACACACAGCCTTGGTAATTACATAAATTAAAAATAAAAGCGGTGTGTTATATTGTTATAGGGCATACATGTACCAGGGCATTTAATGCTCTATGGCAGGCTGGTTAGCCCTTGCCCATGCATTTGGCCTGGCTTGGTTTCTCATTTAATATTTTATGCTTTTGAATTTTCCTGACTTGGTTTCTCGTTTACTATTTTTTGATTTTGATTTTTTGATTTTTTTTTTTTTTATACGGTTAAATTTTGTATGAAAATCTAAATTTTAAATTATTAAATTTTTTTCATCTTTCAATATTAATTTCAAATTGATTTTTAAATATTAAATTATTGGTAGTTTATTTTATAATTATAAATGAATATGTGTGATTTTATTAATTTAAAATAATTTTTTTTATATTAAAATATATAATTTTTATAAATTTTTTATTATCATAATTAATAATAATTATGATTAATTAATTATTTATAATTTTAATTTTGATAATGAATCATATCTAGTAGTTCGAAATATATTGATTTAATGTTTTAAATGTGATTTTTAGAAAACATATTAAAGATCACAAAAATATATGTTTAGAGATTATAGATTGAGTTATTTATTTTGTTTATAAAGTAGAAGTGGAAGTAAGACAAATACCAACTAAATAAGGGAATTCTATGAGTAAACTTGCGGTGTCGCCATGGGTTCCCCCCTCCCCCCTACGGTAGCTAATCTATTCATGGAGGATTTTGAATCAAAGGCCTTAGCTTCTTCTCGTCTTCAACCTAAGATGTGGAAGAGGTTTGTGGATGACACTTGTGTCATCTAGCCCCATGGTAAAGAAAAGTTGGAACTGTTTTTCCTCCATCTTAACAATCAATTTAGTTCTATAAAGTTCACCATGGAATTTGAATGTAATGGTAGTATGCCCTTCTTTGACATCCTCCTCTCAAGGAATGATGATGGCTCTTTTTCTCATCAGTTATTTCATAAGAAAACTCATACGAAACAATATCTTCATGTTAATTCTCATCATTTCCCAACTCAAAATCTTGGTGTTCATAACACCTTAGTGACTAGAGCTTTAAGAGTTTCTGATGACAACCATCCCAATGAAGAGAAAACACATCTCCTAAGTGTTTTATTTAATAATGGGTATAGTAGACACCAATGTACTAAGGCTTTCCTCAGAGCTGAAAAAGGTCCTAGTGCTAAGAAAGATACCAAGGATCGATTTTATGGTGTTCATTTTCCTTTTATCCAAGGGACCACTAACAAGATTGCAAGGATCCCAAGGAAGCATAAGGTAGCTTCAACCTTTAGGCCTTTAAATACCATCCAAAGCTCCCTTAGATCTGTAAAAGACCCAGTGGACCCCAAGAATATGAAGGGTGTTTACATTATCCCATGCTCTTGTGGGACTCCCTACATTGGTGAGACTGGTCGTTCGATTAATCAAAGGATTCGTGAGCACGCCGTTGACATCAAGCATGGCAAGACCCACTCCTCTACTTTGGCAGAACATGCAAATAAATCTAAGCATCACATCTGCATTGAGGAGGTCCAAGTCGATGCTAGGGTTAGTCATTTCCATCATCGTAAATTGAGGGAGGCCCTAGAAATTGAAAAAAGACCCAATAATTTGAATAAAGATTATGGTTGGAATATTAGTAGAAGTTGGGTCCTTGTCCTGTCCTTCTAGTTTTTTAGGCTTCTTTTGGGGATTTATTTTGTTTGTGTGTTCATCTATGTAGGTATTGGCGTCTTTTTTATAGTATTTGTTGTGGATTTATTCTTCATTAGAGTTTATTTTCTTGATCCTTCGTTTTTTTATGTATTTTATCATCCTATTC
>APFE031615896.1:24878-36043 GCA_000404065.3 Pinus taeda
AAAGACCCATGATACTGATTGATGTTGAGCACAAGGTGACCTATCAATAATGAAAATAGGGCCAGGGTGCAGCTCTAGGCCTGTCCTCAAAGCAAGATGTCATCGTCGATAAGGACAAGACCCGCAAGCAAGAATTCAATGGAGACCTTCTCAAACCGGCACGAGTAAAGGACCAATATAACTGATGTGATGATAGACATAGCACTGAAAACTAGGGATGGCCGACTGAAAAATAAGTCAAGAGACACTGCAGAGAGGCCGACTTAGGCTAACTTCTCTTGAACAAAAGCATGATTCAATGTGACTATGTGGCAGCGTATGATGACTCTGTATAAGCTCGTTGCGAAGGAGGCACAAACGAACCCTCCATATGATTGGAAGAGATAACCAATCGGGGGAGAACTGACTCAATAACAAGGTTAGGGCATACATAAGTCAAACTAAATCCCACCCAAGCGGAGGAGACTTTGTTTCGAGTACTTTGTTCAAGGGCGACATGACTGACTCTAGCTGCCAACAATAAATGGAAATATTGTCCCGTTCTTTCTCTTTTTTGGAATATATAATTTTTTTGGTCTTTTTCTTTAAAGCTGGAAAAAGAATAAAAGAATGCTATAGTACAGTGGAAATAACGAGTGTCAATGAATTATATGATCTAGTTCCTGGGATTGGAACATTCCTATGCTCGATGCAGGGAGGCAAAAACTGGCCAGAGACACTCAAAGATGTGTTCCTTCCACGGGTCAAGGTGTGTCAAGCTGCAGAGGTCAAAGGTATGCAAGTTTGATTTTGCAGTCGTCATGGTCAAAATTTGGCTTAAACACAAGTCCAAGTGAAGCCGGCTTAAGGCCAAAAGGTTCATATAGTCAAAATGCAATGCAGTAGTACAACTCAACACAAAGGAACCTCTAGGGTATAAAGCCATAACGAAACGAAGAAGCAAAGAGGAATGAGTCTTCATCGTATAAGTCATGGCGGGACTATAGAGGACTCCTGAGCCTACTCAAATCGGAGCAGCATGGGCAACAAATGTCAGTGAGGTGCTAACTAGGATGCCCATGTAAAGGATGGCTCTACCATCGTGTCATGATTTAAAGAATCGACGAGTGAAGATGGTTTGCGAACCATAACACGATGGGATCGACCCTATGGCAAGTGTATCGACAAATGAAGGCTAGTATGCATAATGCAATGGAAAAAATGGCTTCCCTAACCTATATGCCAGTGAGAAAATTATACTTGCCATGACGGGTCAGTAGTCATGGAACGGTCTCGAAATTGTCGAAAACATCCAAAATGTCCTGAAAATCAAACCATTCTCGACATTCCAAGCTCCCAAGTTAAAAGTTACATGAGACTGAAAAAAATTGACATTTTCAAAGCTTATAAAAAGGTTTTTGGACTCACCATTTTCACCATTTGAGTTTGAGAGCAAAGAAGTGGAGCAAAAGGAGCTAACTTCCCATACACCAAATTCAATCATTCAAATTCTTCCAAAGTCTCCAAGTAACTCTCATTCTTATCTTGTAATTGATGGTGACTAGTTTTAAAAGTTTTGATTAATGTTTTATCGTTGAGTTTTTTGCTAAAACTTTCTCCGCGGCGTATACGTGGGTTGGTAATATGAAACCCGCGTACACGCGGGCCCTACACGCAACTGTGTGTAATGGGATCCACGTATACGCCACAGACATTTCAAACATAAAACTAACAGTTCAAATTGATTTTTCTTTCAGGATGACAGTCACCTGGTGAGAAAGAGAGCATACCATGGTAGATGATGAAGTTATGAACAATCTCGAGGCTTTGGATGCATTACGAGTATGCGGTTTGCTGAAGTTCTTCAAATTGCCAAATATGAAAGCAAACACACATCTGCTCGAGATGCTTCTTGATTATTGGAACATCGAGGAGGATGCTTTTATGATTGACCAGATGCCACTCAGGATAGAAGTGGAAGATATCTATTTCATCACGGGCCTTTCCCGAAGGGGAGAGGTAGTACATTCCCGGGGGAGGACACGGAGCAGTCTCTCAATCAAGGACTACGTACAGATAGATTGCCTGGGACATCTGAAGAAAGTCGGAAGTCAAATTTCCATCGCACATGTGGCGAGTCTACCATTGCGGATAATCCTATTCATCATAGCTCGAGTGAACGGATCCGCTTCTTTGCATCAGGCATCACGGCTAACCATGAGCGTGGCAATTGATTGTCTCACCACCATCTTTGATTGGTGTACTCCTCTTCTGGCTAGCATGAAAAGCCAACTTACTTCTATCAAGAGAGGACAGACCAAAAACTTCGGTTATGGGACTATTTTGTGTACTTTCTTCGAGAGAGAGTCCCCGCACTTCGTCCCAGAGTGCCAGTTTCAATCAGCACCCCACGAGATCCTCGAATGGGCAGGTGGGCTGACCTGATGAAACGTCTGGGAGGTGGGGAGGTCCCACAGACTGCTTTCGACGACGACTTCTTTTCCTGGTGGGATCAGCAGATCATTGCCATTGATGACTACCCCTATGTCGGGTTGGATTTCCGAGGATATCCCAATCTAGCATTATCGTTGACCATAGCATGGGGCGACATTGGTAAGTGATTTTTGATGTTATGATTTTTGATTTTTTAAATATAATAATGAACTTTGAAAATGTTTTTGATAGGATTCAAATGACTAATATAATGATCATGTTCCAGATATTGGGCCTATACAACCAGATGAGTTCCCAAGACACAAGCATTGCGGCCAAGGGGCCGAAGAGGCGGCTGCAGCCACGGAGTGAACTCTACACACAGTTCAGCGGCATTTGGTGATGCTGACCCACCGAGTGCCGATGGCGACGGTAGAAGACCTTCCTATAGAGATGCAGCGTCATGTGGTTGGCATGCCACGTGACTGGGTCCACACTTTTAGGCGTGTAGCCAATGCAGTAGTTGCCTACTTAGCTGCTCATCCCGAGCCGGGGAATTAGACATAGTGGAAATGATTATGGGCATTTGAGTCCCAATTTTGTATATTTTTTGGACAGACTTATGTACACTCGAGACGCTTTATGATATATATATATACAATTTGACTTTTTGATGCTTAATTTATTGTGATGAATGATTGATGTGTCAGTCTAATGCCTGATTAGCGATAGAATCAGCTAACCAATTATGAGATCTTGGAATATGCAAATAATTAATATAAGTAAATGATCTTTGCAACAACCTCACCCTTAAATATTGGCGATATAAACATGGATCCCTTACTCGATAAATTTTATTTAATTGTGACACTATCAATTGTGAATCAAGATAAACTACCAACGAGTCGATTTCGTGAGAAATTGCCTCAGATAGCAAATTAATGACGGCAGTATACTCAGCCATATTCTTTGAATTGGGACCGATGCATACTCCCCTTGATACCATCAATTGACCAGTTGGATAATACAGTACCCAAGCTGCGGAAGCGAGATTTCGAGTGTGCCAACTAGCACCATCGGCGAATCCAAAATAGACCAAGTCATCCATCAACACCTGCCAAAGCAGACCAAAAAGTGTTGATATCACAAACTCTCGACAAAAAATGTACAAATATACATAATGTACAAAGAAGCCATTGCTTAGCTGCTACTTAAGCAAAGTACTTGTTAAGGTAGAGCCCGTTTCGGGGTTCCGCCAATTCGTTTCCTTCGAAATCAATTAACTCATACGACCATTTTGTTAAAACTCGTTTAATTATGAAGGGATTGTACCACATAGGTTTGAATTTGCCTGCCCCCAAGGTGTCCTTATCTTGGTCGTAGACCAAGACGAGGTTACCTTCAGAAAAGACACGAGGACAGACAACTTTATCATACTGGGTTTTAACCCTTTTCTTATGAGCCTCATTTACTATGGCTGTATCTCGACACTGCTCATCGAGATGTTCCAAGTGAAGGAGGCGCTCTTCGAGACGAGAGGTCTCTGGAAGGAGCTCAATAGCTAACTTAAGAGATGGAATTTCATATTCGACAGGAAAGATAGATTCCAACCCATAAACTAACTGAAAAGGTGTAAAACCTGTAGCAGTCTTGACGGAGGTTCGGTATGCCCATAGAGCCGGATACAACATAAGATTCCAATTGGATCTATTTTTATCAATTGTCCTTTGCAGGATCGTCTTAAGAGTTTTGTTTACTGCCTCGACCTATCCATTGGCCTGAGGATAATAAGGAGACGAATGTTCCTGCCGAAAACCTAGTTTGAGAGCCAATTTGGACATTAGTTGATTCTGGAAATGACTGCCATGGTCAGTGACAATCTCTCTTGGGATACCGAAGCTTGAGATAATTTGATTAAAAAGGAACAATTCCACTGTCTCACTATCATTTTTATAAGTGGGCATGGCCTCGGCCCACTTCGTGAAGTAGTCTATGGGCACAATAATATACTTGTGATTCGCTGCTTAAGGCGGATGACAAGTCGTAAAATAAATACCCCACTTAGTAAAGGGACCGACAGTGACAACGGGAAAAAGAGGAACTAGATGTGCGCGCATCTTCCGAGTATAAACTTGGCACGGGTGACAGCGTTTGACCACTTCAACACAATCTTTGAAGAGCGAAGGCCAAAAATAGCCGGCACGCAAGATACACTGAGTTGTAGCAAGCCCTGATAGATGACCACCACAAGCTCCGTTGTGGAAATCATTTAGCACAGACTCTACCTCCTCTAAGGTTAAACAACGTCGAAGGATTGAATCAACCCCCCGACGATATAATGTATCACCAATGATAACGTAATTTTTAGCGAGGTGACGTAATTTGCGACGTTCATCCTTAGAGAAAGTAGAGGGACAATTCGAAGTCTGGAGATAAACAATGATATCTCCATACCAAGGGTCAAGTGAAGAGATGAGGAATAAGTGTTCGTCAGGAAAAATTTCCTCGTAAACAGTATCCTCTCCACAAGGCAGCTTGGAAATTAGCTCGGAAAAAACCATAGATTTCTTGGACTTGGCGGATAAGAACTCGAGATCAAATTCTTGTAGAATGACAATCCATCGATTATATTTGCCCCCAATCACTCACCTACTGAGGGCAAACTGAAACAGATTGACTGCAGCCAAGACAAAAGTTTTGCGTAGCAAAATATAATGACGAAGCCGCTGGACAGCATGGACAGCTGCCAAGGCCAACTTCTCAACCGGAGAATAGCGAAGTTCAGGACCTATGAAGCCTCGACTCAAGTAATAAATCACATGTTCTGTGAGAGCATCGTCTTCCTGAATGAGAACCATACCAATGGTTGATTCTACTACAGCGAGATATAAAAGGAAGTCCCCACCATAATTCAGTGGACTCAAAAGTGGGGCAGAGACTAATGCCTTTTTCAAAGCATCAAACGACCGCTGCACAAAATCGTCCCACACGAATGGAACCCCTTTGCGAAGCAAACGCATAAACCCTTTGGTGATCTCGGCGTAGTTCGCTATAAACCGTCTTAAGAAATTAACCTTCCCTTGAAGACTTTGAAGTTGTCGAATGGAGGACAGGGGAGGCAACTGGACTATCGCCTCTACCTTGAAGGGATCAACCCTAATCCCTTCATTTGACACGATGAACCCTAATAATCGACCGAACGTAAGCACAAAAATGCACTTGTTGGGATTCAACCGGATTTTATAAAATCAACATCACTCAAAAACCATTCGAAGGTGACTGGGATGATCAGTTCTTTTTCAAGAACGAGCAACGAGATTGTCCAAGTATGCTTCGATGATATGTTTGATGTCGTGGAAAGCATATGACATGGCCCGCTGGAAAGTGGCTCCAGCATTTTTGAGACCAAACGACATCTTTCTGTATGCAAAGGTACCCCAGGGACATGTAAAAGTCGTCTTATGTTGATCTTCAGGACGAATGGAAATTTGAATATAACCAGAAAAACCGTCCATGAAAGAAAAAATCTCATTACACGCACACTTGTCAATAATCTTATCAATGAATGGCGTGGGGTAATTATCTTTCAGACAAGCTTTGTTTAAGTCCCTAAAGTCAATGCATACTCGGATTTTTCCTTGCTTTTTATCTACAGGGACTGGATTAAAAACCCAATCGGTAAGAGGAACAGGGTATATAAAACCCACCTTAAGCAACTTCTCTACTTCGGCTTTAATGGCTGCCACTTTCCTAGGATTAACCGGTCAAAGTCTTTGAAAAACCAGCTTAGCGTTTTCATACGTCTTGATCTCATGCTGAACTATAGAAGGATTAATGCCAGTCATTTTCTCATAAGACCAAGCAAATACATCTCGAAATTCCTTGAAAAGGTCGGTGTAATTTTGCACTTCTTCAGGGGAACATTCAATTCCGATGAAGAGATTCTCAATCACGTTAGGGTCCCTAGAGATGTTTATAGATATCATTTCTAAGATCACCGACATATTACCTTCGGCACGAAAGTGTGCTGGAGCCAAAGGGTTTGATATCTTACAAACATCACTAGTGGATAGCTTGGAGAACCTAGCTTCCACTTCTTGCAATGGAGGAAGGAAATATGAACGATGGTGTAATTCTTCCCAAGGTCGATCTACACCCATCATCACTTTGAGGATTGCTTCTTCAGAAGGTAAAACCGTATCTAAGCAGTCCAAGGCGGAGGTGGAATCAAAGGCCCAAGTCGAGGCCACATAACCCTCAAACTCCTCTTCGGAAGAAGGAGCGGAGTGGTCGTCTGCGGAGTTAATGATAGACTGGTATCTAAGCTCAGCCGCAGACATAGGGGATGCCATTCCATTTGCTTGTCCTTCAGCTAATGTGGTCATAGGTGAAGGCAAGGTCCAAGGGTCCGAAAAATAATGAGTTTGGAAGAACCCTTCTCAAGGAGACTCCTTGGATGATGAAACGACATTGATTCAAGCAATAGGAGAGGGAAACTCAAAGGTACCCATCAATAAGGAATACATCCCAACTCCTAGATTCTCTGTAGGTGGGCGAGGGCTATCCACTAAGGGGACAGTAGAGTCAGAAGTTACTTGAGGATCAACTGGACAATAATCCAATTGATCAACCTCAACGGTTTTCCCTTCATGAGGAAAGAAGATGACACGAAATAGAGTCGAAATGACGACATCCATCTCGTATACCCAATTCCTTCCTAAGAGGAGATTATAGTCTAGGTTAGCATCTATGACCTCTACTTCAACATTGACGACCTTTCCTCCAACACATATAGGAAAGGCCGGGATAATCCTATGCGGCTTGTGAGAATGCCCATCAAACGTAGTCAGAAGGGTAGGTGAAGGAACAGCCGAAGGAGATCCAATGGCCTTCTAGCAAGACATCGACATGACGCACGTGGAAGCTCCTTAATCAATAACGGTGTGAAAAATATTAATCTTTCAATATGTAGACTTTATCTGGAAAGCCATGTGATGAGGGAGTCACTTTTTGACATTTAACATGTCAAAAGTGAGCACTAAAGAGTTGGTTGGATCAACTGCCCCAATTGCCGAGAGTAAAGCACTTCGCTGAGCCGGACACGACTGGAGAACCTCTAAAGCAGACATGGCGCATGGACTCTGGGCCAGATCCTCCAAAATGGAATAATTCTGGGTGGCCCTCGCATTAGGATTGATAGTCGCGTGTTTAGCGGAACCTTTCCGTATCCGTGGTATAGTCTCAACAGGGGGTCGCTCAATATGAAGGTCGGTATTTCCGGGAGTAGTTTTGTCCTTGGAAGTTTTAGCTTCACCATAATCACGTGACCGAGTAGCCACATGTACATTAGAACCCATCATGAAAACGTTTGATGATTTTTCCACTTCTTGGAAGCCCCCTGAGGAGGTACCAGGATTTGAACTCGCGCTAGCAAGCAATTGCTGCCCTTGGGGAAAAGGGTTGGTTAACACAGCTTGAGAACTAGAAGCCCCTTGCTGCCCTAACAAGTGCTGAGCGTCCTGAATCTTCGGGTAGAGATGAGTTAAATGGTCTCCACTACACAACTTGCATGGAAACTTGACTTTCTTTTTAGACTCATTTCTTCCCCCACCAGCATTATTTCCAGATTTATTCGTGTCAGCCTTCCCATCTTGATTCATTTTTTTACCTCGTCCTTTATTTTTCCCCTTGGAGTTTTGATTTCCTTTGGGGTTATCAGTTTGTACGACATTAATCGAAGAGGGTTGGTAAGACAAAGTAGTAGACGATGTGACTTGGTTGTTTGAAGCAGTTTGGAATGACAACTACTGCAATTGGCTCAACAAGTTCACCGCATTCGTGTCTACCGATCCAACGGTACCATCCCCATGGGGACCTAGCTTCGACTTGGCTATGTCAACCTTTGACCCAGGAGCATCTGGCAAGTATTTTTGTAGGATCCCAGACTGAGAGTAGATTAATTCTAATTGTTGGGCCCTAAAAATAGCTTGCTCCTCGAAGTAAACTCCGGACATCGAGACATCCTTAGAGATCTCAGGTTGTAAAGATTTTAAAAACCATTTGAGACGGTATTGCGGAGGGATTTCGGCTTTAATGAGCCTCTTTCTCTGTCTCCATTCCTGAATATGGTCAGAAATGTGAGTTGTCGTGTCCTGATGAAAATTGGCCAGAAGTTCAGTTCCGGCATCATAACGGACGGGAAACTGGAAATGATTTAAGAAAATATTAGCTAAGTCGGAAAAAGATGTAAAGTTTCCCCCTAGAAACTCTATATACCATTTGGCCGCATTACCAGTCAAGGTGCGCTGAAAAAGTCTCAACCTAACTAAATCATCAATAAGAGAGTTCGACAAGCACCACAAATGGAATGTGGTCACATGGTCGCCTGGGTCCTCACCGCTCTTCCCTTCGAATTTTGGAATGTCCGAAGGGAGTTTGGTTGGGACCGGAGGCCAGGCCGGATTATATTTAATTAGATCATTTGTTAACTTTGTGAGGTTTGGCAAGTTCAAAGTTGCCAGAAACGGAAGCCTAGGAGGACCTTTGGGGTTCCACCTAGACTGGGCGGAACTCCCAAAGTTCTGAAAAGATAGGCCTGGATTTTGGAAGGCACCAGGCTGCCCTAAGTAACCTACAAAACTAGCTGAACCAAAAGGCATGCCTTATGATCCAGCATAACTCAGAGTTTGACCAACTCCGGCTGCAACACCTCCATAACCGGCGAAGCTTCCTCCTAAAGGATTATAAGGAGTAGACAACCCCTGATAAGGATCCAAAGTAGAGGCTAGGGGAGGAATACTTTGAAGTGAACTAACCGTGGAGTACGGCCTATTCCCTTGTTGGCCGAGAAACGAATTCCCAATTCCCATATTACTAACCGTAGGGTTAGCCCAACCTTGAAAAGGATTTCTACCTTGTCCTAAAGAAGAGAAAGGAATAGATCCAATTGTTGGGTTGGAATGTGGTATATGACCACTTCCAAAAGGAAAACCCTGGAATGAAGCCGATCCACCCATCATGGATGTGGCGGCACTAAACGGAACTGATGGAATACCCTGTGAATGGGTGCCAAATGGGAAAAATCCAGAACTAAAAGCATTGGTTTGGGAGTTTCCGCTCGTAGAAGGAATGGAGGTAGACCCAACTAAAGATGTGCTAGCAAAAGACCCGAATAAAGAAGCAGAGGCGATGGAAATAGTTCCTCCCCCTTGTACAGATATTGGAGTCTGCACAGTCGTAGCACTTGTAGTAGAAGCCATGCTTCTAGTAGTGGTCATCGATGGTAAGTGCGTAATGTGACCTGGACTTGACGGTCAATGCGTTGGAGACCCAATGTATTGTAATACTTCCGGATGACTAGGAGGTAGGGGAGAATTCAGAGCCGCTAACGACTCTAAGAGTTCTTCTACCTCTACGTTAGCTTGCGTCCAAAAGAGAACTCGAGAAAGTATTGGAGTATTTCTCTCTTGTCCTGTGGAAGTACCAGGTCTATCTTGAACACTGATGCCCCCGAGGGGAGGATCAATCCCCAATGGGTCAACTGCCACAGGTCGAAACCCATCGACAGTATTACCTCTGTGCCTTCTAGGTGAAGGCTCTAAACTCGGTGGTGAAAGACCACGAAGTCTTCGAGACCGTCTAGGCGATCGGTCAGCCACTTTGAATTTTTTGTTAAGATCTAATTAAAGACTCAAAAAATTGAAAGCTAGACCAACTAGGAGCACAAAGCACACACTATAAAGTCCCTAAAGATATTAGCCAGTCAAACAACTTCCTAGTATTTCCGCTCTGGGTGATTAGGATCGGACACTAAAATACGAGAAAGTGAAGTAAGGGGCCTTCCGAAGATAGTCTGGGATAATGACGACCCAGTCCTATCAGCGAAGGTAACGGAGGAAGTTACGTTGACCTCCTAACAAAAGCCTGTGCTGGTGCAAGCCCCCAAGCTTCACAAGGGTTCCCTCCAGTAGTACCGTTGAGAGTGATACAACATCGACCTCAGGTGCCACGGGATTCCCCTCCGCAGCCACCTGTGTAGATCCCTAAGAGTAGCAACTAAGGTTACCAACTCGTATCAGAAGCCAGGCAGAACAGTCGTGAGGTAAGTTCGAACAAGTAGGAGAGGGGGTATCTATCTTCCCTGTCTTTACAGACCCTCGTGCTTAACTCCTAGATCCGGAGCTTTCCTAGTCTTCCTAACACTATTGGACTTTCACTCACTATTCAGACTCCTATGTTTGACAGTTTAAAATGGCCTTGGAGAGTTAACTCTCCACTCACCTAATCCAAGGCCCTTAAATATCCTAAAACTTGTTGATGTATCTAACTCGACAAATATAAAGTTCTAGTATATTTTAAATTAGCGCTTGATTTTAATGGGTTGTTATTTAAGACAAGGGATACACGGAAGTGAAACTGGTGGAGTTTTGATGCAAAAGAAATTAATAAAAACCAAACTACATGCAAATGCACTTGTTTTCATTTTTCGATGAAAAGAAATTTCTATAGGGTTCAAAGGAACTTCAAATAAAGCTACAACTTTTTCTTTTCTTTTCTTCAAACTTCACACTCAGAAAATCTAACAAAACTATAAATGCCTAAAAATATGCACAAACTAATCCTAATGCAACAAGTACATGTCGATGCAAAATTCAAAACTACTCTTAAATCAAAAGATGAAAGTTGCTTGTTTATCGATTTTAGATTTGCCACTTAAATGTTTAGATGGAATATAAGTTTTTGTTGCTTATTTC
>APFE031615896.1:44184-90118 GCA_000404065.3 Pinus taeda
TTTAAATTTCAAAGTTCTAGAAAAGTATTCGTAAATGAGATAAAACATCATTGTAAAAGGAGAGAAATTAAGAAAAATAGTTTCAAAGAATAATAATTTTTTTATTTGTAAATATAAAATGTTTAAGAGAGATTTTTCGATGTAAATCACAAGATATTTTATAATTTTATTTGTCAACAAGTGTGTAATATGAATCATAGAAGCTTCAATTCAACAATAATTAGAACGGTTTAGTATTTTAGCGATCACCAAATACACTAGGTCTATTCCTAACTCTAATATAAATATTAATTAAAAATTAAACTAAAAATATCATAATATTTTACCTATTTTACACAGTAAACACAAAAAATATAATACAAAATTAAAATAATAATTTAATGAAAATTGTATATTTCAAACTTCACATCAATATTTATAAAAAAAAAGGAAATTTGCAAAACTCAGTGTTGCCATTAAATATTCAATAGCAATGTGCCTTTCTAATTAATCAAAGATGAAAGTAATGTAATGTCAAACACTTTTCAAAGTTCGTAAGGTCTCAAGCAATACAGTAAGAAAATTCATTAACTCTTGCACAATCGAAGTGCTTGTAATGCCCCTAGTAAAGGGGTAATATTTTATTAACAGCAGTAAGTTCAACTGTTTAACTATTGTTACTTTTGGGATAAACTGAATAATTATTATCATTACTGTTTGAATTTAATTGTGTCGTTAATTATTGTTTTGTTGTTCATTATTGTTGATTGAAAAAAAAAACAGTGTGTCAATGGATTAGCCACTCCTCATGAAAGGAGGTTAAAAAATTAAAAATGGCAGTTGCCATTAAAACCCTAACTACCTTCCCCAACTGTAGATGCTTCTAAAGTAAAAGGAAGCAAGGGGAAGGAAAAGAAAACCGTGCTGTAGGGACAGACGGAGAAGGGGGAAAAAGAAGCTAAATCTGGTGATGACAGAATCTTGCAGTAGATGCTAAGTTTGGTGATGACCAGATAGCGCAGGCTTGGAATGCTAGAATCTTGCAGAAGACGCTAAGTCTAGTGATGACCAGATAGCGCAGGCTTGGAATGTTGGGATCTTGCAGAAGACGCTAAGTCTGGTGATGGCCAGATAGCGCAGGCTTGCAGTGCCAGAATCTTGCAGAAGACAGTGGTTTTGCAAGAGTGCTTGGGGGGAGGGTGGGTCGAGGAGGACCCACCTCATGGTCGGGTGGAAGACAAGCGGAAGAGAATAGAGGTGATTCTTACCTAAAGAATGCTTCAATTGCAATACTGGAATCAGGTACGGAGAATTACTTCGGTGTTTGCAAGTAAGAACAGAGGAAACCTTACAGGAAAAGCAGGCTTAGGAAAATTATTAATTTCTCTTCAATAAGGTTTAGGATTAAATCTTGTTTACTCTGTATAGATTCTATCATGAAAATTAAACCCTGATACTCAATACAGTATGTATAGATTCCTCAATGATAAGTAAGATTAAATTTATGTTACTCTATAAAGTAATCTACGTAGTCCATATAAAATTGAAAGCAGTTAGACTGTGTAGATGTCCTAAGAAATCAATAATTTCTGGTAACCCTCATCAAAAAGAAAAGGTAGAAAATCAAGAGGATAGGAGGACACTCTACACTGTGTAAACCCCTAAGACATTACAGACGGATAATAGAAAAATTAAGGAATAAGACCTGAGTCTCTGGAAAGAAAGTATCCAAATTCATTGTGTCAAACCCTACGTAAGAATAATAGTCTCTTCTGCGACAAAGGTTGTCCAGAAGGCTTCCGAGCTTAAGGCCAAGCCACCCCGTTAAACAACGCAACGTTGCACGATAGCAGATATTACGGAATTATGCACATTTTATTTTTCTATCCATTCTAAACGAAACAGTGACATCAGTTCATGACCAGCACTTGCCGACAATTATTAACCCAGAAAGAAGCTGTAAAGAAACCAAAGGACCCGGAAGGCTCTAGGGTCGACGTCCCATAACCTGGACCTCAATCAACTAAAACAATGCAGGAGACTTTAATTCCATATGACTCGACCCATTCAAGAAACACCAAAAGCCCTTGCGACAGGAGAACCCTCAGCATCAGAGGAAGGAAAAACCACCTAACAGTCTCAAACGAATTCTATATCTAATGAAACAACAACAAATAAAAGAGAACTTAACATTCGAAATGGAGAACCATTAACAGATTAATTCTTTCAGTCAAGTACCTGGTGTGAACCATACTGGCATTCTTAACATCGAATTTACTAATTCTCAGCACAACAATAGTAACAAATAAGTAAACATATAATTATATCTGAACACAAACATTGCAACAGAATAGGCATGTTGATGACATACACAATCAAACCCTTGGTTGCACACCTAAAAATAGGAAACCATACTATACAAAAATCAGGGTGTAGTTCTTAGGAAAACTATCTTCTCATAATGTAATACAGTAAATATAGTAATGTGCGGAGCTAACTAGGGTCTGCCCGAAAGCATACTAAGCCCTGAGAACTCAAGAATTCGTATTTGGACTCCACAATGGACAATAGGCTCAATAGATTTAAATATACATCAAACTCTTGAATGCAACGAAACAGAGTACCCAACAACAGCGCGGAGTTGTTCGGCCATCTCCGCTTCTCATACTTTCAACAATGGAAATCTAGGAGCTAGGAGTAGTGCACCTAGAAGAGACAAAACATCCAGATTTCCAGCAACCCAGAAAACTGTGGTCGCTGCTTACCTGAGAAGCTGCGAGCGGAGGGGTTTGGCTGGAAGCACAACTTTCTGTTCGGTGAAGTATCTGATTCCTCTGATGATATTCTTGTAAGAAAACACCATAACTGCTTAGCATTGAGAAGGGAAACATTGTATCAATAAAGGGTATTGTGCCTAAGGAAATTAGAATTATCCAAGTTTACCTTGCCTTCATCTGGGAGTTGCAGTGCAAGAATGAACTCGTGGCTGTACAGAGGAGACCATGCATCAAGTTTCCAGCCCAGCGTCGCAGGTAGATCCAGCACCATGTAAGGCATGGAGAAAGGCAGAACGGAGTCCTGGGAGCAAAGGAAAAACATAAAGGAAAACCAAACAGTCGATTGAAGGCTTGAGCCCAAGTGAAGACAATGCTGACCGTCAGATCTTCACACCCAACTTCCTTCGTCGATGCAACGCCGAGCCCGAGGAGAACCACTGTAGAGATAGACCTTGCTCGTGCCACGTACCGTGGCAGAGCAGGACATTGAAAACATAAGCAATAAAAAATCACTGGTTTTGATGAGGATGATAGCGGGAATAAGGTAAGGGTTGACACCTGTTAGCTCTGCTATGTTCTACAGTATTTGATGGGTAAAGATAGGTTTAGCAGTGCTGGTTGTGCTTTCAAAAGATTCGCAGCGGTTGATTTCATCCTCCCCTTCATCCCCTTTATTCTCTTTTAAACCTCTTCATCTCTGATTTATTCCCAAAACCCTATGTAAGCACCTGTTCGGTCTAGCCCCTCAACGCTGAAGTTTAAATCCATATGACCATATTCATGTAACCGCACACTATTATTGTTGCTATCGCCTATCTCGTCACTCAAAATGTGTGCATTAAGCATGGGTTGTCCGATCCTCCACCCTGCGATCTGACAGTGTCTGCAGCCCCCGCTCCTGTAAACCGCATGTCTGTTAGTCAGCGGGGAAAGCAGTTTCCCCGCCATCCCGTCACCCACGCGTCTCATTCTTATTGCATCGCACCCGCCCTGTATGTTTACCACCTTTTCCCGTGAGCAGTGCGATAAAACAACTTACTGCCTCCGTACTCGACTCCCACCTGTTAATTTCCCCGTAGCTTCCGCACCCGTCCACCGTTCGATCGTCCATCTTACGATCCAACGGTCCGCACTCTTCCTTCCACATATATCCTCTGATAGCCCACATATTTTGATCCTAGCCATCTGTCTAATCCCATTCAATGGTTAGCATTCATTCCCAACCCTTCGTTCATTTTCCCTACAGTCATCGTGCTCTGGCTTGTCTCGTGCATTCGAAGGAAAAAGGCGATCACCTACCAGTACCCTGTGCAGTTACTCTTTAACAACCGAATTCAAGAGCATTATGGTCGAAGGACGAGAAGGACATGTCTCGAGCAGTTGAGTTCATTTATCAGTCATGGAACTTTATCCAAAGGATGCTCCACCTATTCAAGAAGTACAACAGAGCATGCAGAAGACCAATTTTGTTCATTAAAAGCAGCAAATTATAGCAGATATTTTTATCAAATAGTTAATGTGGTTGGTGGTCCATTATGACCCCTCCACACATAGGATAGTAGATATTTTTGTAATCAACCTCTATATATACCAGAACTCAGAAGGTAATAGGTTGACGAATGTTATTTTGTTGTAAGCTTCAACTTTTGGAGACTGTAACTACTATGATACCTGCAGTTTCTGGTCTTCAATTTCAGCTAATGCAAGCTTCTTTTGTTGTTAATTGCTCACTTTCCACTTCTTCTTTGTTCCAGGCTATGCCTGTTATGCATTTATTCATGTGTTGTTAATGTTTGGCATTAGAGGGGCTGTCATCCCACCTCTCTGTTAGAATTTAGCATGTATCATTGAATTTGTATGCAGGTTTCTGTTGTTTTAATGCCAGAGAGCTGTTATCCTGTCTGTGCATTAGGAAATAGATTCACAGACCTCTTAACTGGTTGCAGCTGGCCATCACAGGGTCTTGTGCATCTGTTGGTGTGATCAATATTCTCCATCATCACATTTTCCCTAAACTGTGAGTAATTGGTGGTCTAAAGCCTTGTAGTCTGGGAATGTTCACCCATGTCTAGGGTTAAGCATAGTAGAAGTGGTTATCTAGCTTGAATATGCAGCATTTCTTTCATTCATCCACCATATTTCCAACATATTTGTTGAGTTTGTAATGTTTCCGAGTATCTCTGAGATACAACCTAGGAGAGTTTCTTGGGGTGATAACATTAATTGGCGTCGTTGCCGGGGAGAGGAGGTTGAAGCTCAGCTTCCCTCGGAGATGACACAGTTTCATATTTTGATGATAGACAAAATCTGGGCACATTTCTGGTTGTAATCATCTATCTGGCGACTCCATTGGAGGAAGACCAACCTTTGGCAGCTCCACGTTGCATTTTTGGCTCAGTTTGTGAGACATACTCGAAGAAATCCTCAGAAATCACTAGCTAAATCGGTCCCTGACCTTGAGAAGATTTTCAAAGCGAAGAAAAATTTACAGAAAGGAGCATCAGGATCAGGTAAGCATAATAAATCTCTTATATCTCTACAAGAGGAGGTTATAGTTGAAAATAGACAGTTTGAAGAATCAAAACCTTGTATTGCTAGTGAAGAATCACCTGCAGAGATTCAAACAGCTCCTTGTGTATTTAGTTCCCCTTTGGATCTCAGTCCAAAGATTGCATCCTATACAATCCATCATATTCCCTTGTCTCTTCCATCCATTTCATTGTTTCCCACTATTCAGTCTACCAGTATCCTTTCACGTACCATAGTCATGGCAGGTCAGCAAGCACCTACGAGGATGGAAAGGATTGTTGCTACTAGGTATGGACCCCTAGTTTTGCATGTTCCTTTAAATGCCATGCCTGCAGGAGAGTAACAAAAATATATGCCTAAGTTCACTGGTACAAATGGGGTAACTGCTGAAGAACACCTTGAAGCTTTTTATAGTTATGCTGATAACTTAGATATTAGTGAGAATGATGTGTGGATGAGAGTTTTTGTCCAGAGGCTTGATGGAGAGGCCAAAAAATGGTTCAGAGAATTGACTCCTAGGTCTATTGCTGATATTGAAGCTTTAGATGAAGCATTTTTGAAGCAATGGGGAGATAAGAAAGATTTTATGTATTATCATACTGGGTTTGGTAACCTAAAGAGAGAAAATGGAGAATCGTTGCCTGACTTTAATAAGAGATTCAATAGGATGTATAGTAAAATTCCAGCTGAGGTAAAGCCAACTCCCACTTTAGCCAAACTCACTTATGCCAATGCTTTTGACTCTGATTTCTGCTTATTATTGAGAGAAAGAAGATATGCTACTCTGGCAGACATGCAGGATGCTGCTTTAGAAGTAGAATCTAATATTATGGCTGCAGAAAAACTTAATAGTCATGCTGACAGAAGAAGGCAGAGAGGTGAGGCTTCTTCTTCCTCTGCTTCATCTTCAGAATCTAAATTAGATAAAATGACTAGAATGATAGAGTCATTGGCTGCTGAAATTTCTAAGCTGAAAGTTGAGCAGAACTCAAGAAAAAAAAGGGCAACATAACGCATTTGCTCCCAGAAGCTCAAATCCATACAGAAGAGAAAACGAGCAATTACAAATAATATAGAAGGGAAAAGAACCAAATGAAGAACACAAAGTTAAAGCTCCTTTTCAAAATGTAGTCATGGAGGAAGAACAAATTGAAGATGAGGATGAAATTCATTGTATGGAAGATAAAGGCAGTGCTACCTTCTTGACATTAACTAAATATGAAGAGTCTTTGTTGCAAGAACAAGACAGTCAAAGATGGGACAGAGAAGTTGTTCTGCAGACTGGTGAGCAGCAAAGATATAATCTGAGGTCCAATGCAAATAATGTCAAGGAGAATCCTGCCCAAAGAGCTGTTGTCCAAACAGAGTCACAGAATACCAGACAGAAAAATACCAACAACTGATCCAATCAGCCTCAAAGCACCATTTCAAGAGGTAAGAGGTCCTGATAAGTCCCCTTCCCCTTTCAGTCTTGAAGCAGAAGTTCGGAAGTTAAAAATATATGTGCCTCTGTTAGAACTTGTAAAGAGTGAAGTGTTTAGAAATCCTATCCTTGAAGCTCTTGAGATTAAAGCCACGCAAACCTCCACTGACTCTGTCAATTTGCAAGATGATAGACCTGCGGTTGTGCTTAGCCCAATGACCGAACCTACTGATAATAACTCTCCATCTTTTTATGTTTCCTTAACTATTCATGATAAAATCCTCCACAACTACCTGCTAGACACAGGGGCCAACCACAATTTGATGCCAAAAGCTATCATGGAAGAGTTAGGCCTTGACATCACTAGATCGTACCATGATTTATTTTCTTTTGATTCAAGGAAAGTGAAATGCCTAGGATTGATCAAAGACCTAGCCTTCATCCTAACTCAGTTGCCCATGAAGAGCATGGTGATGGACATTGTGGTAGTAGATGTCCCTCCTAAGTTTGGCATGCTGCTGTCGAGAGGATGGATTAAGAGACTAGGTGGGACATTACAGAATGATTTATCATATGCCATTGTCCCAGTCTTTGGAGGAGAAAGCAAGAGATTATATAGAGAAGCACAACTGGCATACATCATTAGTGATGAAAAGAATCCTTCTAATCATCCCATATATGCTGTGGACACTGATTTTGGAGCTTATATTCTTCAAATAGAAGAATCTCAGAGGGCCTCAATGCAACTTAGGAAACAAACAATTCAGGCCGAGGAAGAGCAAGGAAGTCGAATTTGGGAGATGTTCTTTGATGGAGCATGTTCCAAGGAGACTACAGGACTAGGGGTGGTGCTAGTATCTCCAGAACAAGAAACCACACAGCTGTCTTTCAAGTTAGCTTTTCAAGTCACAAACAATATTGTAGAGTATGAGGCTATGATATTGGGCCTTAACGTAGCAAAATACAGAGGAATTAAGAACATAAAGGTGTTTGGAGATGCTGATCTGATTATTCAACAAGTAAACAAAACATTTCAAGCAAGGCACCCAAGGCTGAAAGCATACAGAGATGAGGTATGGAGACTTAGAGATTATTTTTATTTTTTCTATATTTCATACGTTCCTAGAGACCAAAATCAGCTTACTGATTCTCTTGTTGTTTCTCCTAGTCTATTTATCCCTCCAATGCCTCCCAGATTGGTTTATGGAGAGAAAATGAAACATAGACCATCCTTGCCTGATAATGTCCAGCATTGGAAAGTTTTCGAGGATGATAATGAATTAAATAGATTCTTGCAAGTTATTGATGAATTTTCTGAATTGCAAATTGACCAAGAAAATCAAGTCTTGGAAGAAAACCCCCATTCCCAACTTAGAAATAAAATCGGTAAAGATAGCATTGTCCATCTTCCCAGCAACCATATTCCTAAGGGTCTAATTCCTCTCGAAAGATTGTTTGACCAGAATGATGTGCCTTACAAGATTTCCCAAAAACAAGACCAATCTACAGTCTGTAAGCATGATATAGGAAATCCACGTTAGCCTAGATATATAAATTTGTCCACCCATCTGTCTGTTGATCAAAGTTTTGAATACTGCAAATTAATGAAGCAATTTGCTGATGTGTTTGCCTGGGAGTATAGCGACTTGAAAACATATGATAGGAATATAATCTAGCATAAAATCCCTCTGGAGAAAGACATCATTCCTTTCAAACAAAAGTTGAAACCAATAAATCCTATGATCCTTTCGTTCATAGAAGAAGAATTAAAAAGTTGTTGGCTGCCAAGATCATAGTCCCTCTCAGATATTCAAAATGGGTAGCCAACTTAGTAGTAGTGAGGAAGAAGAGTGGAGAAATCAGATTGTGTGTTGATTTCAGAAATCTAAATAAGTGCTCAAAGAAAGATAATTATCCCTTACCCAAGATGGAGCATTTGCTACAGAAAGTCTCAGGAGCCAAAGTAATGTCTTTTATAGATGGATTTTCAGGCTTCAAACAGATTGTTGTACATCCAGATGATCAAGAGAATACTGCATTTACCACTCCTTGGGGCACATTTATGTTTTGCCAAGATGCCTTTTGGATTGATGAATGCTGGAGCAACATTTCAAAGAGCTATGGATATAGAATTTGTGGGAGAGAAGGATAAATTTGTCCTCATCTACCTTGATGACATAACAGTATACTCCAGCATTCATCATAATCATTTGCAGCATTTGAGAAAAGTGTTTTTGAAGTGCAGAAGGTTTGGGATCTCAGTCAATCCTAAAAAATCACAATTTGCTTTAGAAGAAGGCAAGCTGTTAGGACATATTGTTTCTGCTACAGGTGTCCGAATTGACCTAGAAAGAGTAAAGGCCATACAGACTTTGTCTTTCCCAAGATCAAAGAAAGATATCCAGTCCTTCTGGGCAAGATCAGTTTTGTGAGGAGGTTTATACCGAATTTTGCAGAACTAGCGAAGCATATTACCTCCATGTTGAGAAAAGGGTCAGAGGTAAGATGGACTGATGCAGCAAGAAAATCATTTGATTCCATCAAAAAGGCTATAATGGAAGCTCCCACATTAATACGTCCAGATTACAGCAAGGAGTTTCATGTATTCTCATTTGCCTCTGAAGATACCATTGCAGTTGCTTTATTGCAGGCAGATGAAGAAGGTTCAGAGCATCCAGTAGCATTTTTCAGTAAGAATTTGAGGGATGTTGAGCTGAGGTATGACATTATTGAAAACAAGCATATGCTCTTATCAAATCTTTAAAAGCTTTCAGAGTGTACATTCTGCATTCCAAGATAATTGCATATGTGCCATCTGCTGCAATAAAAGATGTCTTGACACAACCTGATGCTGATGGAAGAAGGGCTAAATGGATTGCAAAATTGATTGAATTTAATATAAAATTGAAGCCCACTAATCTTGTTAGAGGTCAGGGCCTTGCCAAGTTATTAGCCGAAGAAAATTGCAGAACTTTGGACATAAACCTTATGTGCTTGAATTCAGAAAATGGTCAAACAGAGGAGGAAGCAGCTGAACCAGACAGAAAGCAGTCGGTGGCCAAAAATCTAGCTTCCTGTGACTGATATTCTGAAATAATTAAATTCTTGCTGAAGCTAGAAATCCCTTCAGGTTGTACTCAAAGTCAAACCAGAACAATTAAGCTCAGAGCATCAAAATATTGCATTAATGAAAATCTTCTCTATTGGAGGGATCCATCTGGGGTGCTGTTGAGGTGTCTGGACAAAGAACATTCAATAGAAGTTATGCAGCAGTTTCATTCCAGCAGGTGTGGAGGACACCATTATTGGAAGACTACAGCTCACAAAATCCTAAGAGCTGGTTATTATTGGCCCTCCTTATTTTATGATGTATTTTCATTTGTTAAATCTTGTGACAGGTGCCAAAGATTTGAAGGAAAACAACAGTTGAAGTCCCTGCCCTTAAAACCAATATTTGCAAAAGGACCTTTTCAGCAGTGGGGCTTGGATTTCATTGGAGAAATCAATCCACATTCCAGTGGTCAGCACAGATGGATATTAGTAGCCACTGATTATTTCAAAAAATGGATTGAAGCAATCCCTACCAGAAAGGCTGATCATAATGTGGTCATGAAGTTTTTAACAGAAAATATCTTTACCATATTTGGTTGTCCACATAAATTAATCACAGACAATGCAGCAGCCTTCAGAGCAAAAGAGTTGGTGGAAATGTGTGATTCAATGGGCATTAAACTTGTTCATTCCACCTCATACTATCTTTAAGGAAATGGTCTAGTAGAATCCTCTAACAAGAGTTTAATAAGGATAATTAAGGAGTTGCTGGAGGACAACAAAAAGAATTGGGATTCAAAGTTCAAATATGCACTTTGGGCTGACATAGTGACCATTAAGAGATCCACAGGGAATTCTCCATTTAAGCTGGTATATGGCACTGAGGTTGTATTTCCAATTCAGCTAACTCTCCCTGTGGAAAAATTCCTTCAATCAGAGCAGAATGATGAAGAAGACATGGAAAAAAGAATCACAGATTTAGCATAGGTACATCAAATCAGAGAACAACTGGTAGAAAGGGTTGCAGCACATTAGAAGAAGATCAAGGAAGCTTTTGACAGGAAAACAAAATCAGATAATTTTCAGGTTGGAGATTTGGTCCTGAAATGGGATGCACTGAAAGAAAAGAAAGGCAATCATGGGAAATTTGATGCTTTTTGGACAGGGCCTTTCATCATATCTCAAATCCAAGGGAACAATACCTTCCGACTACAAAGTATGGGAGGAGAAGCAGTTTTTGATGGCCAAGTGAATGGGCGTTTTCTGAAAATTTACGTGGTTTAAGGTCTTTGACCTTGGAAATTGTAAATATTTTGTTTTATCAGTTTTTTCAGACTCCATGCCCAATGGAATACTAGGCAAATGTTTTTGATCTAGTTTTGTATGAAGGCATTGATCTGCAGGTTCTTGAGACCTCACATGGAGGATCTCATCCCCAGAAGGAGCCAATGTTAGCTCTGCTATGTTCTACAGTATTTGATGGGTAAAGATAGGTTTAGCAGTGCTGGTTGTGCTTTCAAAAGATTCGCAGCGGCTGATTTCATCCTCCCCTTCATCCCCTTTATTCTCTTTTAAACCTCTTCATCTCTGATTTATTCCCAAAACCCTGTGTAAGCCCCTGTTCGGTCTAGCCCCTCAGTGCCGAAGTTTAAACCCATATGACCATATTCATGTAACCGCACTCTGTTATTGTTTCTCTCGCCTGTCTCGTCACTCAAAATGTGTGCATTAAGCATGTGTCGTCCGATCCTCCACCCTACGATCTAACGGTGTCCGCAGCCCCTGCTCCCGTAAACCGCATGTTCGTTAGTCAGCGGGGAAAGCAGTTTCCCCACCATCCCATCACCCATACGTCTCATTCTTATTGCATCGCACCCGCCTTGTACGTTTACCACCTTTTCCTGTGAGCGGTGTGATAAAACAGCTTACCGATTCCGTACCCAACTCCCGCCTGTTAATTTCCCCATAGCTTCCGCACCCATCCACCCTCTGATCGTCCATCTTACGATCCAACGGTCCACACTCTTCCTTCCACATATATCCTCCGATAGCCTGCATATTCCGATGCTAGTTGTCCGTCTGATACCATTCAATGGTTAACATTCATTCCCAACCCTTCGTTCATTTTCCCTGCAGTCATTGTGTTTTGGCCTGTCTCGTGCATCCAAAGGAAAAAGGTGATCACCTACCAGTACCCTGTGCAGTTACTCTTCAACAACCGAATTCAAGAGCATTATGGTCGAAGGACGAGAAGGACATGCCTCGAGCAATTGAGTTCATTTATCAGTCATGGAACTTTATCCAAAGGATGCTCCACCTGTTCAAGAAGTACAACAGAGCATGCAGAAGACCAATTTTGTTCATTAAAAGCAATAGATTGTAGTAGAGATTTTTATCAAATAGTTAATGTGGTTGGTAGTCCATTATGACGCCTCCATGCATAGGATAGTAGATATTTTTGTAATCAACCTCTATATATACCAAAACTCAGAAGGTAATAGGTTGATGAATGTTATTTTGTTGTAAGCTTCAACTTATGGAGACTGTAACTACTGTGATACCTGCAGCGTCTGGTCTTAAATTTAAGCTAATGCAAGCTTCTTTTGTTATTAATTGCTCACTTTCCACTTCTTCTTTGTTCCAAGTTGTGCCTGTTATGCATTTATCCATGTGCTGTTGATGTTTGGCATTAGAGGGGCTGTCATCCCAAAGAGCTATCATCTTGTCTGTGAATTAGGAAATAGATTCACAGACCTCTTAACTGGTTGCAGGTGGCCATCACAGGGTCCTGTGCATCTGCTGGTGTGATCAATATTCTCCATCATCACATTTTCCCTAAACTGTGAGTAATTGGTGGTCTAAAGCCTTGTAGTCTGGGAATGTTCACCCATGTCTAGGGTTAAGCATAGTAGAAGTGGTTATCTGGCTTGAATATGCAACATTTCTTTCATTCTTCCACCATATTTCCAGCATATTTGTTGAGTTTGTAATGTTCCCGAGCATCTCTGAGATACAACCTAGGAGAGTTTCTTGGGGTGATAAAAACACCTATGTACCATCCACGTTGTGATTAAGTTAATCACATGGGATAATACTTCAACCATAAAGTTTGACACCTGTAGACTGAACCGTATTAACTGTTCCAAACTTGAATTAAATGGTTAATCCATAAATGTCATATCCACCATAGCATTTACCGCAATATAAATAAATTTTTTTTTTACTATGTTTAATTTATGTATTTTTACTATTTATAACTGTTTGGAGCTTTTACAAGTGGTATCAGAGCCATTCTACTATATTGTGGCATCTGGCTAATAGTGATAATGAAATTAAGAGTAATAGGAGGAAAACTAAGCAAGGGCTACCAAACAATGTTATTTAAATATCTTTACCTATTTGAAGTTTACTAACCTGCTGAAATCAAGGAATCAGGCGACAACAGATTATGAGGAGAACTAGCAGCGCTCCTCACAGGAACATGGATGGCCCAGAAACCACAACCTTTCCTCAGAATAACCCTGAATTATGGGTGCAATTGGGGGAGGAAGCTCGCAACACCAATCTGATAATATTGGAAACAGTTCATGAATTGAATAATGAGATGGCTGGCTTACGGGAGGACAACGCAAGATTAACCATGGAATAGGAGAAAATCATGAAAAGTTTGTTAGATAAACAAAATCAGCGCCAGCCAAATCCCAGTCTTGAACATACGCGTGTGTCGGAGGAACAAGTTTATCATACCGATCAGGAGGAGACAGAAGGAAGGGAAGAGAATCGAGGGGAGAAATCTGACAATGCCTTTGAACATCGAACCTCAAAGAGACAACGGATAGAGTTGCAGGGGAAGTTCCGAAAGATCAAGCTGCCATACTTCGATGGGGAGTTGCAGGAGGCAGCGGAGGCCTTGTTAATTAATATGAACAAATATTTCCAAGTATACGAATATGATCACAATCTCAAGGCGCGGCTAGCTATTTTCCAGCTCCAAGGCAAAGCTACCTTATGGTGGGAGGAGGTAAAGATTGTACGGGGGGTAAGTGAGCAGAGTATAACTTGGGAAACTTTTCAAAGATACTTTAAGGAAAGATATTTGACTGAACGTTTTTAGGATGAAAAGGCAAGGGAATTTCATGATCTGCGGCTTGGGCAACAGACAATGGATGAATTTATCACTAAATTTTCCTCTCTGCTCTGCTATGTACCGTACATACGGGAGGAAAAGGCAAAAGTATAGCGGTTTGTTAGCAGTCTTCCCCAGACAATGAGGGAAAGAATTGAGTTTGACAACTCGAAAACAATGGATGAAGCGATACGGAAAGCTAGGATATGCTATTAGCAGAATAAACAGAAGGGAGAAAATTTTGGAAAGCGATGGACTGATAGAAAGGGTAGTAAGATGACTGTGGGTGCCAAGGGTGCTTGTGGCAGCTTCAGTAGGGGACTTTCCAAGGGGCCAAACAGTAAGAACAAGCCCAAAAACCAGCTCAGATTAAAGCCACCCATCGAATCCAGAATTAGTGAGCAACCAGGCAGAGTTGATAATGAAGGGGCAACAAGACTGCCAGTACAATGTTGGGGCTGTGGCGGGCCACACTACATTAAGAACTACCCTCACCAAAAGGGTAATGATCAAGTGTCGCAGATCTATGAAGCATCTACAGTGGGAGACGTGGATTGAACCATACCAAGAATTAATGCTACCCTCGAGGATCATCAAGCTGAATATCAGCCGACTATGGTGGAGTTCGAAGGTAAGATATTTGATCGAACTATATATGTTTTAATTGATCCTGGAGGTACATGAAATTATGTTAGTCCCAAGGTTGTGGAAAATTGTAAATTGCAATCTGTTAAGTTTAAAAACCCTTGGCTAGTTCAGCTCGCAATAGGGGCAAAAAGGCGAGTGCTAGCCAAGGTCAATAACTGTCCATTGAAGATAGCAGGCTAGACAGTGACGACAGAACTAAACATACTTCCCCTCGGATCATACGATGTGCTGATAGGGATGGACTGGCTGGAAAAATGTTGGTCCATAATAAACTGTAAAAAAAATACAATCTCTTACCAAGATGAACTGGGGAAAAAACAGGAGATCCAAGGTATTATGAGGTTGGTACAGATTCGACCAATTACCGCCTCACAATTAGCAAAGTGCATTAGGAAAAAATGTCAAGTATATGCTATTCAAGTTGGTCATGCCAACTCAAAGGATAAAACTGCTACCTTGGAAAGCATCCCAGTGGTGCAAGAATTTACAAATGTGTTTCCTGAAGAAATACCAGGTTTGCCACCTAAGAGAGACATAGACTTTACCATTGAATTGATACCTGGTGCGGCCCCGGTGTCCCGAGCGCCATATCGGATGAGTGTACCAGAATTGACAAAATTAAAGATGCAACTGCAAGAGCTGTTTGACAAGAAATACATCTGCCCCAGTGTGTCACCCTGGGGAGCTCCCGTGTTGTTTGTCAAGAAGAAAGATGGAACCCTTCGTATGTGCATGGACTATCGACAACTGAATAAATTGACAGTTAAGAATAAATATCCATTAACCCATATTGATGAACTTTTTGATCAAGTAAAAGGGGCAACGATATTCTCAAAAATCGATTTGTGATCCTGATACCACCAAATCAGAATCAAGGAGGAGGACATAGCCAAAACTGCTTTTCGAACTCGCTATGGACACTATGAGTTTGTGGTACTACCTTTTGGGTTGACCAATGCACCTGTGAAATTTATGTGCTTGATGAATAGCATATTTCATCGGTATTTAGACAAGTTTGTGTTAATTTTTATTGATGATATACTAATATATTCCCAGAATGTCAAAGAACATGAGGAGCATCTCAGGTTGGTTTTACAAACAATATAGGAACATCAACTATACGCCAAGTATAGCAAATGTGATTTCTTTAAGGAGCAGATCCAGTACTTGGGACATATTATCACCAAAGAGGGTATTGCAGTGGGCCCCAAAAAGATAAAGACCATAATGGAGTGACCAATACCAAAGGATGTGGCAGACATAAGATCTTTCATGGGATTGGCAGGATAATGCAGGCAGTTTGTGGAAGGGTTTTCAAGAGTGGCTTACCCTATCACTTCCCTACAAAAAAAGGGAAAAATATTTAAATGGACTGCGGAATGTCAAAGGAGTTTTGAATAGCTCAAACATCTGCTCACCACCACACCAATATTGAACATAGTAGACCCGGAAAAGGATTATGTGGTCTGCACAGATGCGAGTAAAGAAGGAGTAGGGGGAGTGTTGATGCAAGAAGGAAAAGTGATCGCTTACGAGTCCTGAAAATTGAAAGAGCATGAATAGAAATATTTTGCTTATGATCTGGAGCTGACCGCTGTCATACATGCTTTAAAAATGTGGCATCATTATTTGATGGGGAAGAAATTTTTATTAATGACAGACCACCACAACCTGACTAGTTATTTCAACCAGCCGACCTTAAACGCTAGGCAAGCTTGGTGGGTGGATTTCTTGAGTGGATTCGATTTCGAGATTAAACACCTGAAAGGGAAAGAAAATTGGGTGGCTGATGCTTTAAGTCGAAAATTACATTGCGTCTACGAAATTGCTTTTAGTGAAGGGCGGTCTACCCTCAGCGAGGAAATTAAAAAGGCAACTGAACAAGATCAGATTTATCAGCAATTAAAACAGCAAGTGCAGAACTTAACCAGTCACATAATGCAACAAGGTTATGCGCTGAATGTAGTTGGTATGTTGTACTACAGGAAGAGAATATATGTACCCAACCAAGATGAAATCAAAAAAGTGAACCACACTCGTTGGTTCGAAACGCATCGACAAATGTTTTATCTTGTGATTTACGCCAAAAAATTTCTCTTAAACTTGATATGGATCACAGAAGCCTCAATTCAACAATCAAAAAAGTGATTTTGGATGAATGTCATAAGAGTCCTTATGCAGGACACCCAGGATACCAGAAGCTCATTACATCACTTCGAAAGGAATACTACTGGCCGGGCATGAAGAAGGAAGTGACAGAATATTTGGCGCGTTGCATAGAGTGCCAATAGGTTAAAATAGAACATCAACACCCTGTTGGAGTGTTACAACCATTACCCATACTAGAGTGGAAGTGGGAGATCATTACTATGGACTTTATAACAGGATTACCTAAATCCAAAAGGAACAATGATTCCATCATGGTAGTTGTGGACAAACTAAGCAAATCAGCCCACTTCATACCGGTACAATCCACTTACCGAGCAACACAAATTGCAAATATTTTTATGCAGAACATATTTAAGCTGCACGGTTTACCCAGAACTATAATTTCTGACTGCGATGTTAAGTTTACATCAGCATTTTGGAGGACTTTGTTTGAGGGATTGGAAACTCAACTAAATTTCAGCACCGCATATCATCCGCAGACTGACGGACAGACTGAATGGGTGAACCAGGTGGTAGAAGATATGCTGAGGTCATATGTGATGCAGCAATTGTCCTGGTGGGAAGAATATTTTCATTTGGTAGAGTTTTCTTATAGTAATGGTTATCATGCATCTTTACAGATGAGCCCATTCGAAGTGCTTTATGGATGGAAATGTCATACACCCTCCAGTTGGGGTGGACTGGAAGACAAACTTATGTTGGGCCCTGAGATGCTAAAAGAGATGGAAGAAACAGTCAAAAAGGTGCGAGTCATTTTAAAAGTAGCTCAAGATAGACAAAAAAGCTTTGCAGATCGGAAGAGGAACTTTAAAGAATACCAGGTAGGAGATCATGTGTATGTAAGGATTTGAGCCAAAAAGAGTACCTTACGATGGAAGAGTTGCACCAAATTACCACCCTGTTTTTGTGGACCTTTTCAAATTTTAGCGAGGGTTGGGCCGGTGGCATACTAGCTCGCCCTACCTAGCCACATCCGGGTCCATAATGTCTTCCACGTATCAGTATTAAAGAAATATGTATATGACCCTAAGCACATAGTTAGTTGGCAAGACATTCAGGTAAGGAAATGTCTTAAGTAGCACAAACCAAAATTGGTTGCTAAGAGGAAAACTGATTAAGATATTGTGTGTTTTAGGTAGAACCGGAAGGAGAATTTCTGGTCGAGCCAATGAACATACTCGATCGGAGAAAAGTCGTGTTGCGTAAACGAGCCATCACATAGGTTAAAGTGCAATGGAAGCTCTTTGGGCTGGATGAAGCCACTTGGGAGGGTGAACAGATCATGAGGGAAGCTTATCCCGAACTGTTTATGAGTGGAAAACATCGGGACAATGTTGAATTTCAGGAGGGGGAGATGTAATGTCCCTAGTAAAGTTGTAATATTTTATTAACAGCGGTAAATTCAACTGTTCAACTATTGTTACTTTTAGGGTAAACTGAATAATTATTACCATTACTATTTGAATTTAATTGTGTCGTTAATTATTGTTATGTTGTTCATTATTGTTAATTGAAAATAAAACAATGTGTTAATGGATCATATGTTTGGAACAACCACTATCCATATACCATTTGTTTTCTTGATTATGAGATGATAAGGCAAGTCCACACTGCATTCACTTTTTAGTCTTCATTAATTATTTCATGATGCTTCTTCCGATGGCTCTGTGGTTCTTTGAATCCTGTGGACCTAAATTTTATCTTCCCCGTAGAAGATTCTTGTGGCTTAGAGTAACCCAAACCAGTTTGAGTCATGAGGGCCTTTGGCTATTCAAGATTTGATTTAGTCTCCTTGTCCCTTCGGCAAATATTTCATTCAAACCCTTCTTAGTTGTCCTTCTCTCAAGATCAGCTCTCAAAGAGACAACCTCTGCTTCAAGACTCTAACAATTCTCTTCCCATTCTTGGATCATACCTTGAAGAAACTCTTATTTTCGTTTAGCCTCCTCCATTTTAAATTTCAAAGACAATATCATCTTTGCATGTCTGTGACATTGTTTCCCTTCTTAACTTGAGCAACTCCTATTTTAACTGCTTGTTATCCTCTTCTAGTCTCTCACAATTTCCTTTTTTTTTCTTCTAGTAGAAGGATTAGAATGTATTTTCTCTTGATATCTTCCTCAATATTTTATTTTTGATAGGAAAACTCCTCATTGTCAGAGTTATACATACCTTCCTTGCACGATGTAACTTCTCCTTCAACTGCTTATTCTTCTTTCTTTCTTTCTTTAACTCGTCGAGGGCACTTATGAGTTCCCCTTCGAGGTCCACTACTCCTTCTTCTTCTTCCTCTTCAGATTCCATAATACTTTGTTTCTTGGAGTCTGTTTTGAAGGCCATAAGAAGATACTTATTTGACTCATTGTCTGACGAGATTCAACTGTCTGACTATGGTGCTGATCTATCCTCTTTGGAGTAGAACCCCTTTTTCTTCTGATGTGTCTGAGACTTGTTTCCAAATTGTAGATCCTCTTCCTTTTCATCCTTTTCTTTATAAGGGAATTTGGAAGAGAAATGTCTAACTCTTACACAATCAAAACATTTAAATGTAAACTTCCCTTTATATTTTCCTAAGCCATGCTTAAGTTTTCTGGCTGGTTGAGCCAACTCTTGATCAGATTCACAGTTGGAGCAGTCTTGATGATTTTTATGCTCCTTGCCATTTCTGGATACTATGAATTCTGCTTCCTTCAGTTTGAAATTTTCTATTCCTACTCTCATCTCATAGGTTGTGAGAGTACCATGCAATTGGTCCATCTTGAGATCCTTTAAATTAGTCATCTCTTAAATAGTTGAGTCTTTGGCATTAAATTTCATGGATAGAGATCTTAATATTTCCTAAACAATCATCTCTTCCTTGACCTCTTCACCAAGTCCTCTGATCATATTAGTCAATTCATAAACTCTGAGGAAGTATTCAACTATGCTTTCATTCTCATTCATTCTCAAGCTTTCAAACCTCATTTTGAAAGTCTAAAGTTTCGCTTGCTTGACTATGTCATCTCCTTCATGAATCTGATTAAGTTTTACCTACACTTTCTTAGTAGACTTACAACGCATAACTTTTACAAGTTTTGATTGACTAAGGCCCAAGAGAATGGAATTTTTTCTTTAGCATTGTTCACATATAGTTTTTTACCATCTGCATCAGTGGGAGGAATATCAGGGACATTGTAGTCTAATAGTACTGAAGTCAAAACATCTACTCTTAGGGACATAAGATACGCTTCCATTCTCACTTTCCAAGAGGCATAGTTTGTCCCAACAAAGACTAGTATTCTACTTGAGTAATCCTCTTGACTTTCTTTCCTAGACATAATTCCTTATAGATCTACCTTCCAGTGGTTAGACCGTCGCTGAAGGAACCTTGGCTTTGATACCAATTGTTGAAATAAGGAATTGCTGAGAGGGGGGACGAATAAGTAATTATCAAAGTCTTATCTTTTTCCTTGTTATGTTTACAACCCCTTCTTATTTTCTTTTAGTTGTGAAAGAATTCATTCACAAAAGAAGTAAACCAACAATATTTCAAACACACATCTTCATACAATAGTCTCATGAGCAGCACACACACATTTCACACAATGCTTTTCATGTGGATACCCAAAGGGAAAATAACCACCAATTTTTTTGTTTGTTTATGATGTAAATTAAGCACCCACTTAATTACATCTGTTTGTTTGTGAGCACCCACTCACAAGAGACACTGACCCCCTTTGGTTAGTAAGCACCAACTTGCCAAGAGGCACCAACCTCTTCAGTATGCAGGCACCAACCTGCTCTTGCCACTGCTATACTATTTCATACAATTTTAAAACTGACAACAGAGGCATACAATAATACAAGTAAAATACCAACAATGGTTATTTACAGATTTGACTTATGCACTCTGCCTTATGTTCTCACATGCAGCAGGTCTCTTCTCGTTGCTCACAACAATACTTCCTCTATGCTCTGACTCCTTTGTCAAGGGGCTCTTTACTGGTTGCGCTTCAACACTACCCTTGCAATTCTATAGACAACACTCTCGTTTCGCTAGTTGTTGTATACTTAGTGTCCTCCTTGGTGCTTCAACCTCTCTGTCTCAACGCACACCATTCACACCACAACTCACTTGCAATTTTCTCAGCACACCCCATCTTCTCCATTGCAAGTGATGGTTTTGTTCCACTGAGGCACTCTGCGTAAGGCAATGTTTGCAATATGTCCTTTAGTTGCCCAAGTACTTAGGCATGACTCTCCTTGCCATTGTTGCATCTCCTAGTAGTTTCTTGTCACAGTACCCAAACAAAGATGGACTTTGCATTTTTTCATCGTCTAACTGCATAGAGCTCCATGCTAAGAAATTAATTCTTAGACGACCTGCACACTCCTTCGAGAGTCCCAAATTCATTTATCGCTCGACAAATCTTGACAGATCACAGAGGTGATCGCTCTGTTCTCATTTATCACAACCATTTGTGCACGCGAAGCAACCCATATTTGTCTCTGCCGCAAATGTTCTCCTCGATTTCTTGTTATAGAGTCTTTTAAAGGTTTAACCCCTTTTCAACGATCAATACCTCTGAGCCTGTATTCAATTTCACAGTTTTTAACTCACACATCCTTTAACTCGTTGTACTATATTCTGGAAAAACTCCAGATTGTAACTTCACAAGGGTGGAACATTACGATATTTCTCCGCTCTGATATCCTTAGCTCCTGTGACACTTAGCTCTTTGAGCATTTCTCCTCCATGGAATCGAGAGCTATGACCTGCGGCTTAGCTTTTAGGTGCTAAGGCATTTTGTTTCTGTCGGGAGCCAATCTTCCTTCGCTAAATGCTCTGTGCCCTTAGTTCTTTGGTTTCTCAGGACCAAGAGCCAACCTAATATCGGAGGCCCCTTTCATCCTAACTTTTCTAAAACCATATGTACTGAAGTTACAAGGTTTTCATCATCCGATATGACGTCATCACTCCACGTGGCATCTTCTCAGTGATGACATTTGTCTCCGGGATCTGGCATATTGGGGCACCCAATAATGTTGAACAATCCAGCCATGTGTCATGTCATACTACCACATCATGCTGATGTCAGATACCACTTCAGCGGCTCAGAACCAATCTCATGCTGCCATGTGTCCTACTAGAGGAGAGAGGAGAGGGCCTATCAAACGTTGGCTTTGCAAGAAAATCCTTAGTTAATCTTCTTCGACATTCCTTGGTGCTTTATAGTACTATCGGAACTGTTGGACATCGTAATTTCTTAGAGTACCTTAGTTAGGATGTTTTGATATTTTGATGTCGGGTCTTCTGATATCCCAATATTCTGATGCCTCAAACCTTCCGATAACCCAAGGTTCCAACCTCTAATATGTCAGTTGCTCCAATTCTTCGAGGTTCCAATATACAATGTGTCGATGTCCCGATTCGCTGATATTCAGGGGTTCTGATATCCAATATGCTTGATATGTTGATCTTCGTTATCCCGATATCTGATACGTTGACTTCCAAGGTTCTGATATTCCTTCCTTCTTTGGGCTTCAAATCCTTGGACTTTTGCAGATCATATCTATTGATCCAGGAAACCATTTTTAGATTTCCGCATATCATTGGAAAACTCTTCTAGAGCAATTTGTATTGGATAGGGTCTGATGTAGGCTTTGAGTCCATTGGCTACTTGTGAGATGAATGAAAAATCACTTCTCCTTGAAACTTATACTTTGTGCTTGGACAATTGAACCCTCAACCCCCATAGTGATGATTTTATGGCTTCTTCAATAAACTTGTTACTGTGATGATTGTCTACATGAACCCTGTAACTATCATAGGAACCCTCCCGAGCCATGCATTTTCTACAACACACATTCTTGCCAGGCTGGTTGACATCAATGGCAACATACATGTCAATATTAACACAGCCACCACCAATTATCCAACACTCTCCTCCTCACTTTGGGCATCGACTTGTGATGTGATTATCTCTAATCTAGTGAAGTTAGAAGCAAAATGAGGGGGTTGAAAATGAGGAGGTGGGCTTGGAACTTGATCTTATTCTTGATTACTGGTTTGGCTATTATCTTGATGTTGTTGTTTCTAATCTATTAAAAAACTATGAACTATGTCTCTCATAAGGAAATATTTATGGGTTTTCCCCTTGTGGTTTTTTCCTTGGCCTCGTGCCTAATTTCTGTGTCTCTTATCTCATTGTCTCATGGTTATCTTTACTGCTCTTTCATGTTTAATATTGGTTGAAATTTTCTTTTGTGTAACTGCTTAATGATATTGAATGTTATGTGGAATTAATGTTAGCTAATCATTGGAATTTTTTTTTTTTTTTTTTTTGTGTAAATCAGATAGTTATATTATATAACAAAATAGTGTACAAAATTTCTGCTGAAGCAGATGGACGACTGGGACAGACTAACCATCGAGACTAAAATGCCTGAGGCACACCACGCAGGGCGGCAATGGCAGACCTTATTCGCATACATCATGAGGGTCGAAACATAGTAGACCAGGATATTGACATAGATAAACTCAGAAAAGGCCATAAGGAGCCGAAGACCCAAAAAGAAGACAAAAAAGAGCAGAGGTAGAGACTAGATATGCTTGCCCATCAGACCAATGGTGTCCAGGCCCATTTGTGCAACATGGGTGTTCACCCTGGCTTGCATAGCATTCAGTGAATTGTCGCCCTGCTCCGTATCATTTGCAGTCTGAGGGGCAGTAGGGCCCTGGTTGATGGTGTCTCTAAGCAGCTTGATTAGAAGAGTAAGCTTACGGTCAACGACATGGATGGCGTCCTGAACCCTGGTGATGCGACTGTCCAGAGTGTTGTTGAAGTCCAGGATTTTGGCCATCTGAGCGTCTGTGAGGTTCACTTCAGTGATAATCTTCGGCCTTTCCTTTTCCATGGATTCCAGCGCTTTGGCTATCAGCGTCTTTGTGCGCCAGCTTTCTGCTTTGGTGCGCACGAACTGAGTAGCCCTCTTAGAAGGAGTGCCTGGATCTTTCATCCAATCCACTTCAGCCGCAACCTCCTCCTCCGTGCGACCTCTCTCTTCCTGTTTAACCTTGTCCTCCAGATCCGCCACCTTGCACTTGTGCTTGGCAATGGCGCGGGTCTCATACCCTTTCTTTGCTTCAAAGAGGTCCTGATTCGCTACAGCGCAGCGACTGCCTCCCGCATCCATGATTTTCCTGTTATGCCTTCTCCCGCTATACCGATTATCGTTGGCAGAATCGTTCTCACCCTTCGCTTGATAAGATGTGGGATAAACAAGGTTGCGATGTCTTGCTTTATAGTGTCTCCGTTTATGAAATCGCCAAAGGATGGTAGCTGTCCCACTTAAGCTTCGGGTACCGATGCCATAAATGGGAATGAGGTTCGCACAGATGAGGCCGTTGCAGGCAGAATCATAGAGGAAGTGGCTGCTCATGACTTGAATGCCTTGAAGCCAAGTATGCTGTACGGTAGAAAGATCATAACGGTGATTGGAAGTGGCGGGGGTGCACTGTGTATCGGCATGCTGATTTCTCCTGTGCAGAGCTTCACGTCCCTCTACTTCTTTATGGTTTGACATAAATGCTCTGGGTGCCTTGCCATGCGAATTCCTGCCATAGGTAACTGATTGGCCAATGCCACTGCAGGTGGTTCGATAAGTTGAACCGTGATGATCAATTCTTGTGCTGGCATATCGCCGCCAGTACGTTCCTTGTTCTAGATGTCCTGACACTCCTTCACTGTGGTAATGATTAATGCTGATGCCGATGATTTCCTCATCCCGGTGCCTGGTGTTGGGGCCGTCACCCCCTAGGATGAGTCGACGTGGATGTTGTCCTTTTCCGCCAGCTGTGCGCATTTCATCTTGAGGGTAGGGAATTCTACGTCCTTCCAACAACTGTTCGTGATGAGGTGTGGTGTGTCAGCCCCGTGGTTAGCCAGGAAATCGGCCAGGCCATTTGCCTTTCTTCTGATAGCTTGGAAGACAATGCCTCTCAGATCTGCTATCAACTCCGCTATATTCTCGGTTGCCTTCGCCAGTCTCCAATGTTTGGTGACTTTACTGGTTTGAGTACCTGCTTGAAGGCGCTTAGCCGCGAAGATTACCAAAGTAGAGTCCCCCTCCACTATGAAATTACCCTGTCTGAAAGACCTGAGAATCTTTAGACCTTGCTCCATCGTTGCGAATTCTGCTTCATTGTTCTTGCATTCCCCCAAAGACCTGCAAAAAATGTGGATTATGTCTCCTCTGTGATTGCGAATGACTCCACCGATTCCAGCAATACCTGGGTTACCCCTCGAAGCTCCATCAAAGTTCAATTTGAGGCAAGCTTCAGGTGGCATTTGCCAGCTGTGAAGTGGAGAAGAGGTGAGGGCTCTGTTTCCTCCGGAGGGGCAACTACTGAAGGCTTCCAGTTGAAATGTCTTTAAGATGCGTAAGTCCTTTCCCGTTGGTTTGTCATTTGGATCAACTTTGCATTTTGCCTGAACCAGCTGTTTGATATTGATTAATATGGATTCTTTTGCACATTCAATACTGCGGTTCTCTCCTGTGAAGACTCGTATGTTCCTTTCTTTCCATATTGTCCAAGTTATGAACCCAGGGGTACATTTCCAAATGTTGTCCACGCTGTTCATTCTGGAGAAGTTATTCCTCCAATTGGTTATCGAGTCCTGAATGGAGTCCCTATTCCGATCTGTGTCTTCCATTATTGCTTCCATCCACAGCCATAACTGGGATGCCCATTCACAGGAGTTGAAAAGGTGATTCATCGTTTCCTCCTCCTGCCTGCATAAGTGGCATTTCGAAGGTCCCTGAAATCCTTTTCTCCGTAGGTTCTCCCAAGTTAGAGTCCTCTTTTGCATAAGAAGCCACAGAAATGTTCTTATTTTCGGCCATTGAAAGTTATCCCAAACTTTGTCAGCCCAAGGAATGGTATCTGGCTGTTCTTCTCGTTCGATTATGCCTCTTGCTTCTTTGAGCGAGAATTCCCTGTTACCTTTCGGTCCCCACCTGAGCTTGTCATTTTCAACAGCTATTCTGATCTTTCTTTTGCGAATTTGTTGGTTGAGGTCATGGATAACATCTTGAGGTACTTCATCCTGGTCTGGGTTGAAAGCTTTCCATTCTCTCCACTCCGGATCTTCATTGGAAGAGTTCCAGTAGTGGTTGACTCTATTATGGCCCTCTGTTTGGTATGCTAGCTTTAAGGGTTGGAGGGTGGGGGATTCTAATTTCGGTGACTGCTGCCAAGCATCCTCCCAGAAGAGAGCTTGTGTCCCATTTCGAATTTCCCAGAAGCTGTGATCCTGGATAATGCTTCTGTTAGCTTGAGCGTGATTTCATATAGGGGATCCGTTGGGGGATTCTTGCATTCTTATAAGATCCAGATTGCATCCGGTCGGCCTGTATTTCTCCTTCCAATGATTGGCCCAAGGGAGGGTAGTGTTTGAAATCCACTTCCACCAGATTTTGGCTCCGCGGACTCTGTTGGTAACATAGGGATCGACCAGAATCAGGCCTCCCCTGTTCTTTGGTCTGCAGAGTTTTTTCCAGGCCACCAACGACCATTTCTTCTTATCACTATTTCCACTCCAAAGGAAGGAGCGCTGAATACTTCTTATTTGATCCAGGATGCCCTTAGGAGCGAGAAGGATTGAGAGCATGTATTGGGGTATGGCTTGGAGGTTTGCTTTTGTGAGAACTAGTCTACCTGCAAAATTCAGAGCTCTGTTAGTCCAGTGTTTGCATCTTCTTTCCATATTGGCCAGGATTTTCTCCCAATGAGCCTTTTGCCAAGGTTTGAGGGTGAGGGGGGCACCTAGATATCTGGAAGGTAAGGAACCAATTTTGAACCCCAGCAGTCTGGAAAGATGAGATTGAACAGCTTGATGAGTGTTGAAAAAAAAGATGGTAGATTTGGAGAAGTTAATCTCCATGCCCGAGGCTATGCTAAAGAGATGGAGAATATCTCTGTACGTGGTGGCTTCTTTCACGGTGGGGGTGCCATGTAGCATAGTGTCATCCATGAATTGTTGATGCGTGGTGGCCGGGCAGGACCTGATAGGCTGTAAACCTTTGATTTGGCCATCTTCTTTTCTCTTGGCAATTAATCTGCTTAAGCCTTCCATAAGAATGACAAACAGAAAAGGGGAAAGAGGATCCCCTTGTCTTATGCCTCTTGAAGGGCTGAAGGGCGTGGAGGGAGTACCATTTACTAGAATAGAATATCTCATGGATTTAATAAGTTCTAATACCCATTTGATCCACGACTGGCTAAAGCCAAAAGCGTTTAAAATAGCTTCCAGGTAAGTCCAACTCACCTTATCATACGCTTTGGATAGGTCCAACTGCATTAGCATGCCAGCTACTTTCCTTGAGTGGAGAGAATGTATCATCTCCTGGGCTAGCAAAATGTTGTCCAAAATCTGCCTGCCTTCCACATAGCCGGACTGTTCCTGCGAAATGATGCCCAGGAGGATCATCTTCAGCCTGTTGGCGATAACTTTAGATATGATCTTGTATATAACGTTGCAGAGGGCTATTGGTCGGAACTTTTCCGGAGTGTTGGCCTCCTCTACTTTGGGAACTAGAGCAATAAAAGTTGAATTTAGTGATTTAAGGATAGTCTTAGATCTTCTTGAATCCTCCACGATTTCCCATATATCGTTCTTGACAATATTCCACCAGACTTTGTAGAAATTGATGGTGAATCCATCTGGTCCCGGCGCTTTGTCATTAGGCATACTCCTAACAGCTTCCTCCACCTCTTCCATAGTGATTCTTTTCCTTAGGGACCAATTCTGCTCCTCTGTGATAGAGTTGGGAATGGCAATGGTTATTTCTTGAATTGCCGCCTCCCTATTGACCTCTGGTTCTCGCACTATGTTGCTGAAGTGATTTGAAAGAAGATTTGAGATATCCTTATGATTTCTGAGGATTTCTCCTTCACTGTTCTTCAGTTCTAGGATCTTGTTGACATTTCTGTAATCTATTGCCGACCTGTGAAAAAATTTAGTATTTTGTTCTCCTTCCTTTAGCCACAGCACTCGAGATTTCTGTTTCCATAATGTCTCTTCCTGCTTGCATCTGGTGTGCCACTGTTGAGTGAGCTCTTTTTCTTGTGCATAGGAGTCCTCATCTCTTCTGCCTACCATCCCGGCTTTATGAATTTGTTCCAATTTTTGCTCTATGGTTGCTTTTTCCTGAAATATATTCCCAAAAATTGTTTTGTTCCAGTCTTTCAATTTCAACTTGATGTTTTTTAATCGTTTTTGCAAATTGAACATTTTGGACCCCTCTTCATCTAAGGGTTCAGCCCACCATTTTTCCACCATGGAGAGGAAATTGGGGTGTTCGATCCAGAACTTCTCGAATCGGAAGGGTTTGTTCCTGGGGGTTCCTGGAACCTCGATAATGAGAGAGATCGGCCAGTGGTCCGATCCTCCACTGGGAAGAATGCTTGACTCCACATTTTTTCCATCTAATAATAAGTTCTCTGAGACAAGAAAGCAGTCCCGTCTTGAAGATATCAGATTTTCACCACCTCGTCTGTTGTTCCAGGTAAATTTACCTTGTTTGGGGTACACATCTACTAATCTTGCATTGTCAATAAAGTCTTTAAATTGTTCCCCATCCCTGTTTAACATTCGGAGCCCTCCTTTTTTCTCCATGAGGGAGGTAATCATATTGAAATCCCCTCCCAAGATAAAGTTTGCATTTGGGTGTCTTTCCATAAGTTTATTCAAGGATTCTAGGAAGAAAAGTTTATCATCTAACCTCTGAGGACTGTAGATATTGATGCAGAGGAAAGAGGAGGAGTTACCTGTGGGAAGCATCTCCATGGCCAGGTAGTTCTTGCTTGCCTCGGCTACAACTAGCTGATATCTCCTGGTGTCCCAGAAGGTTGCTAAACCTCCTTCCCGCCCTTTGCTTTCTATCTCTAGAACTTCAAAATTTCTCCCTAATTTGATTCGTAGTTTTTCAATGAGATCTTTGTTGCACTTTGTCTCTTGTAAAAACAGCATGTTTGGATTATTTTTTTCCATCTGTCTCTTTAGAAGTCTTTGTTTATTTTGACTATTCATCCCTCTTGCATTCCAGGATACAATCTTCATGATAAACTAGATTTTAGGAAGGATGGGTACTCACTTAACTGCTTGATCTGACCTGCATTGATCAAGATCTCCCCAGCTCCTGCAAATGTTCTCCATTTGATTTGCGTCCTCTGCAGCATTTGTGTACTGAACCAGAGATTTTGCCTAGAGCCGTTCTGTGTTGAAGGTTTCCTCCTTTAATGACTCCTAGTTTGTTCTTCTGTTTCTCCATGATGTCTTTCTGCCGTGCTATGAAGAGGTCCGTGACCGTTCTTATTTCTTCCTCCGGAACTGTTTCAATCCCGTTTTCTTTCCATTTGTCCACAATAACTGATAGGTCCAAACCTGCCATAGCTAGTGTTTCATCTAGCTCCTGATCTTCACTCCCCGCTTCACTGGTTATCATCTCGGTTTCGTAGTTCGACTCCTCTGTTCTGTCTTGCATTTGGACTTCATCGCTAGGATTCCCGGTTTCTTTTCCTCCCGCTTGGGGGTATTCCTGTCCTACTTGCTCTATTTCTTTATCAGTGGGGTTCTTTTTTCCTTCTGAGTCCGTCTCCAGGTCCAGATATTCAAAAGGATTATTGAAGAGGTTTTTCCTTGTGTCTCCTTTGACATTCTTTCTTCTGTAGGCCCTTTGCCTGTACTTTGGTTTGATAAAGTTGTTTTTATCTTTGTTGTTCTGGGTTTTGTCTTCTTCTACTTCCTTCTGGTTCAGAGGAAAGTCCCTCATCAGATGTCCATGCTCATGACACTTCCGACACCTGAAGGGTATTTTCTCATAATCTAACGCTTGAAAGTATTCCTCGTCCCTGTACTCCAGCCATACTCCTTCATGGAGTGCTCCAGATACATCCATTTCAACACAGATTCTTGCACAGGACGTGTATCTTTTCTGCAGGGTTGCTTCCAAAGCTTTGACAAACTTTCCAAGCTTGTCCCCTATTTGCTTCAAGGCATTCAACCCCCAGTAGTCGATCGGGAGAGAATAGAGTCTTATCCATACTGGGACGCGAGTGAAAGATTCTTTTTCCAGGACAAAGTTCGGCTGCCAGGGTCTCATGTATAAACCTGCTGAGGCAAGAAAATACGGGCCACCCTCGAAAACCTTGTCTTTGTCTTCAATGCTAGTGAATACAACAGTGAAAAAACCTCTTGCTCCTAGATGTAACTGCACATCCCCTTTAGGTTTCCACATCTGCCTTATCCATTGGCAGAGAGTCCTCTCCGTAGGCCAGATTCCCATGAATCTGCAGATGATGGCATGTTCAGCCATGTGCTCCCTATAGGTTTGGATTTCCGGGTCAGAGATTGTCACCCGTAAGCTATCAGTTTTCTTTGGCTTACAGGCACTGCTGGTGGCTTGTTGCTTGTTGGGGGTTGCGTTGGTTTCCCCCTCCTTTTCCGGCTGCTTCTTATTACTGTCTTTTTGTTCTTTGTCTGTTTGTGGTTCTGCTTCCTTCTTTCCTGAGGGCTGAGATTTCTCCTCTGTTTCCTCTTGATTGCTGCCCTTATCCTGTTCCTCTGATGTCCTGACTTCTGCAGAGAAGACAGTCTTGTCAGACATCATTGGAGTCTTCTCCTTTTTGTTTCTGCTGTTCAACAGTGCGCTATTCTGACCCTCTATTCTGACTCCTTCCTTCATGTTCTGAAGTCGTTTCTGCAGGATGACCTGTTTGAAAGTAGGGGTCCCACTGGACCCCTCTGCGCCCATCCAGTCCGTCAACAAACGCCCCTTTCGAAACCGTGCTGCCAGTCTAGATCTGTGGTTCTCCAGGCCTGTGACAGTCGCTACCCAGGCTGAACCCTAGTTCACAACCTAAACCCTAACAGTCGCCATGAGAGCTCGCGAGCTTGTCTCTGTAGTTTTACCATTGGAATTTGTTATTTGTTGAAGAAAATTGTTTTATCTTGTGCCCTAGAAATATCAACAAATAGAGGGGGAGGAAGTAAATGAAGAAAATAATGTTATAATTATGATTGTTGTTAATAAAAAAGCTTGTTAGTTCTTGTTTCATTTCCTGTGTACACAATATGCTAATAATATAAGCCCGTTGTTGCAAATTTAATCAATGAATCACCTAAGGAGGTAGGCCCCCCACCTTATGTAATGCTCCCCCCCACCCCCTTGGATTCCCCAAGCCTTGTGGGAGGTTATTTTCAATTAACCCAACCTCTATAATCTCATTATGAAGATGGGATTACAAATTTCTTCTCACATAAAGTGTGTGGAATTCACTTTAGAAAACACATCGCATTTATCTCGTTGAGAGTTTTCCAACAATATAATTTTTTCCTCAATTCGACCTTTGGATTGAAAGTTATGACCATATAAAGTTTGGGCCCACATCTCACATGAGGTATAGTATGGCATTTATTGCATGACAACACCACAGTGCCCCTCTGCCATCATGCCACACCCCTATGGGTTTCCTACTCCAAACATTCATAGTGTGGTGTGAGTATCTCTATCAGGTAATGAGAACAATTTTCGTTGCATGGTTTGTGTCTACCACGATCGGATTATGAATTGCACCTCAAAATACCTTTGTGATCCCGAGCTCCACAGTGACATGGCCCCCAACCATGTGTATTACAAGGTCAGTACCACAACGAAACTCCAAGCCAAGTAACACGACAAACCACTTCCACGTATCTTCTAGGTGCCACGTCATCTTAACCTCCATGTCACCCATTCCCTTAGCGCCTTGTCAATGACAGGGTGATGTCATCAGGCCACGTGGCATCCTCTGGTGGTGCCACGTGTTGCCCAAAACAAACCCATTAGTCATCTAAAAAGGCCATATATGCATGCCACGCGTCACACTGTCAATGTGTCATGTCAACAGTCTTTCCACATCATGTGTACATGCCATCCATGTCCCACATGGCATATGCCACTTCAGCTTAAGTCACGAGTCCCACCAGGTCCCATACCTTCATGCAAAGCAATACTTTCCCATTTAAGGAGCGATCGAGATCAAATACTGCAAAACAAAAGAACAAGTAACTAATATATTCACCACAACAATATCTAAGGAAAAGTTTTGCAAATTCAGAGATGATCTTGTAATATTTCCAAATGATCATTATGGGAGAGAAATGTGGAATAATAATTCATTTTTCATATTATAGTTGTTGGTATTATTGTTAAGTTGTTATTTTGAGTTAGAGAATTTTGGAAAGATTTGTGGAGAAATTGTTGGAGTGATTCATGAGAGATTATAGGAATGATTGAGACATTATAGGATATAATAAATTCCCGAGCCATCTCCTCTCATGTATAAATATGTGTCTTTGGTAATGAAATAATTTGAGTTGGATGTGCATTATTGCTGAAAGTTTTGCTCTATATTTTGCTGGTGTATTTCTTCACTTTGGAAACTATTAAATTCAAAAAGTCAAATAAAAGATCATAAGAATATTAAAAATAAAATAAAAAGGTTAAATATTTTATGAATTTCACTTTTTAAATTTTCTATCACTATGGTTAGGAAATTTATTTCATAATTATAATTTTAGATTTTAAATGAAACTCTAGATGTAGTACATAAATTAATATTTAATTATTTAGAGTTTTGTTAGAATATTTGATTAATTATTTAGAGTTTTAGCGTCTTCTTAGTATATATCTATTTGTTATAAGAGATATGAAATCTAGAAAGGTGTTGTTTCTTAGGAACTAATTTAGGAAAATAGTTATGAATATTGTTACTAGTGCATTAAATGTAAATACACAATTGTAAATAAAATAAATGATCCACAACAAAATTAGTTTAAGACACTAACTTATTTAAGGCTTGTTTCTCTCCACTTACAAGAATATTGAATGATCGTAAAATACACTAATATCATAAATAATATTAAAATTATAAATACAATATATATTTCTTTTAATTTTAAAATTATAAATTATTTTTGATCTATTTTATCTTTCTTCGCAAATCTCTAAAAATAAACCTTATCAAATCTCTTATTCAGCTAATAAAAAAACAAAACAAAAACATAAACAAAACATTTATATCAAAAATTTATTAATTTACAATAGTTTTATTTTTTTAATTTCAATTAAAGTTATAATGAATATCCATTCCCAGCGATTTATCAAAAGACACGTTAACTTTTTCTTCACTTAATTTTGGCATTCAATAATAAGATTCCCATTTTAGCATTAATCTTGGAGGGCGACAGAATCTTGGCATTCTAAAAGGGAGTTGTCTATAATGCGATTTTTTGGAGATTCCAGTGACGGAATCCGGCGGAAGAAATTGAAGTTAAATCTTGATTTGCTGCAGTTAAAATGGTTTTTTAACTGCATATTTGGATTCAGCACCCTGAAAAACCCTAGGACGCTTCGAGTGTGCAGAAACTAGCTATCAAACCTGCGATTCCAATAAATTGTTGCCAGATTTTGACCAGAAAAACCCACCAGAAAAGCTTTCAAAAAATCCCATTATAGACAACTGCTTCTAAAAGTCTTCGCATTAATTTATGCCTACACATTTGTCGGTTGCGCTCGTTTTTCTATATTAAAAGAATCTTTTCTCTTTTCCAAACGCTCCGTAAGAAATAGCGTGGAAGAAGATGAAGAGTTCGAATGGAAGACTTCACCTGGAATTTTTAAATCCTTAAAATTATCATATATTATTTAATTAAATATTATTTATTCTTTATTTATACACTCGCGATAAAAAAGTTGTTGGCCAGATTGAATTTTTAAAAAGAATTTATAAATAAAATAACCAGGTTCACTTTACAATTAATTTATGTAATATTTTTTATCACTATGTTTATCAGTATACACATCATGCTATCATTATAAATAAAAGGAGTTGTCTATAATGCGACTTTTTGGAGATTCCGGTGACGGAATCTGGCGGAAGAAATGAGGTTAAATCTTGTTAAATCTTGATTTTTAGCAGTTAAAATGGTTTTTTAACTGCATCTTTGGATTCAGCGCCCTGAAAAACCCCTGGGAGCCATTGATTGTGCAGAAACTAGCTCTCAAACTTGGGATTCCAATGAATTGCTGCCGGATTTTGACCGGAAAAATCCGCCAGAAAAGCTTTCAAAAAGTCGCGTTATAGACTACTGCTAAATAAAATAACCAGGTTCATTTTAAAATTAATTTATGTACTATTTTTTATGACTATGTTTATCAGTATACACATCATGCTATTTTATAATAGAACATATTGCATTCCATTACTTTCAATTGATGTGAGATAATAATTTTGATATAGGTGATAACAAAGAAAAGAAAAGGGGTTAAGATTTATTTATTTATTTATTTATTATTTTATTTTTTTGGGTGAGTTTTGATATAGGAGTTAGATTTAATTATTTGTAAGGTTTTAGATATGCATAAAATTTATTTTTATCGAGAGAAATGGTTTTTAAATTACTATAATTTTTATCACTGAAATTATAATTTTCAAATTAAAAATAAATTTTTTTATTATAAAAATATATAAACATTTTAAATTTTTCTCATGTAATTTAATATATAATTTAACATTTAATTTTTATTGAATTTGAAATAGAGAATCCATTTCCTTAATTATTTAAATAATTAAAAAAAAAAAAATAATTATAAAAAAACAAAGTATTGGGTAATGGTATTAGTGTTTTGATTAGTAGGGGTGTTGTTCTTGAGATCATGGTTTTATGTGTTTGGGTTTTTAATAAGTTTTAATTTGGTTATTAATAATTTTCAACAAAATAATTAAATATAATTTTAAATTAATAAGAGTTATTATTATAAACAAATTTTAAAAAATATAATTTCAAAGAATTAAATTCAATTAATAATTATTAATCAAATAGATATAATTTAATTTATTACTTATAAAAATATATAATTTTTAGTAATATTGTTTTGTTTATTTTAATTATGAAAAATGGTCACAAATTCATTATCATTACATTTTATTCAACTTTTTATTCTTCCCCAAATTAAGAATAGACATTTAACACCCATTACATATCCATTTGTTTGGTAAATGCCTGTTTTGTTTGGATTTTTAAGTGTATTCTTGACTTGTGAGGCTTATTATGTTTTGAGAGATTATGGCTTAGAGGTATCTAAATTTTTAAAAATCAATCCATTACATTGACCCAAGCAATTAATTAGTAATTACATTTGGCTTTACACATAATCTTAATATGGATGGAATTTTAAAATCCAAAAGCACTAGCCACATTTGACTTTTTAATTAAAAAAAAATAGCACTAGGTTCATTTATTTGTGCACTAATCATAAGATCATCAATATACTAAACAATAAAAAGAATTACTATCAAGACATGTATCTATTTTAGAAAAAAAAATATAGTTACAACCAAAATATATATATATATATATTTTTGGAATAGGGATTTTAGAATTTTAATTTAATTGTTCATAATTATTAAGTAGATAGCACTGATTTAAGATCCATAAAATATTTTAGAATATTCTTTATAGTAGTTACACATAAAAGGTTGAGATTGAGTTTGGTTTTTTTGGCATGTGGTATTTGGCTCATGGTATTGTAAGAGAGCATATTTACATATTAAGAATCTACACCATAAAGTGAGAGTGAATCTCTATTATTAAGAATATGATATATGTTTAACTCATATATTAATTCATTTTGTAAGGAATGATAAAAAATTAAAATAAAATTATAACTTCGTTAAGTTTTATTATTGCTTAATTTTGATAAAGTGAGATATCTGTTATAAAGTAAATTTATGAGTGTTTACCAACCATTAATTTATTAGTTTTATTTTATACTTAAAGTAAAGAAATCAATACTAAACATTCACTGATTTGAGAAAAGATATTATACTTAAGTAAAAAAATTAATACTAAAACATTCACTGATTTGAAAATAAAAATAAAAAAAATTAGTAATCATTAGAAAAGATATTAGTAATTATTGCTTTCAGACTTCTGTGATCTATATCGCTATATCAGAATGTAATCCAGATTAATCACATTATTGGATTTGAGTCAAGATTTCGAATCATCTATTAAACGTTGAATCAAATTCAAGAATATGATTAATCTGAAATACATTAAAATAAGTATTAGTAAATCAAATAAAATATCATTACTAAAAATTTTATAAAAAAAAAATTGAAGTAATAATTAAAATAATTTAGAAATTGAGTAATCACCCAATACAAACTTACAATTCCTAACGCTAATATGAATATTAATTAAAAAATTAAACTAAAAATATCATAATATTTTACCTAGGGAAACCAAAAAAATATAAAATATAGTACAAAGTTAAAATAATAAATTAAAAAAAAATGGTGTATTTCAAATTTCATATCAATATTTATAAAAAGGTAAATTTGCAAAAGTGTTAATCACTCACTATTGCCATTAAATATTCAATAGCAATGTGCCTTCCCAATTAATCAAAGTTGAAACCAATGTTTTGTCCAACAGTTTTCAAAGTTCGTACGAGATCAAGCAACACGGTACAGAAAGGATAAAGTCAATAAACTGTACGGTCTCGGAAAAATTAAATCAAACGTTTTTCAAAACTGTTATAATTTAAATCTCTACGGTGTAGAAAGATTTTTCAAAACTGTTATAATTTATATCATATGGTGTAGAAAGGACCATGTCAATTAAAACATTTTTCAAAATTGTTATAATTGAAAGCTCTATAGTATAGAAAGGATTAAGTCAATTAAAACATTTTTCAAACTTGTTAAGGTTTAAAGCACTATTGTTGTTAGGATTTAAAGCACTACAATATAGAAAGGATTAAGTCATCAAAAAGTTTGACTTAATTATCCTGTTTGTATAAATATTTATAAAAGAAACTAGTTTGTCAATTTCTATCAATATTAAATTTATTATAAAATATTGATTTTATTTTTAATTTTATTTTTAATTATATTTTATTTAATTATATTAAATTATTTAAAGAGTTATACATTTTATTGGAAAAATAAAAAAAAATACTTGACAATTAAAATAAGAAATATTTTTCTTTTAAATTAATATAAATTATTTATTTGAAGTGGAAATTACAATATTTTATTATGCTGAGAGGCTCTCTCCAACCCAATATGGAAGAGATGTTGTAATATCATGTTATATTCTGTAAACAAAAAATAATGAAATAATGAAAATAAAAATAACCCTACCTTAAAATAAAAATAAATTCAAAAGGGAAGTAAGAGCAAAAGGGGTTATCTATCACCCAATGAAGAAATAGAGTTACAATATGCATGGGTCTTGGGGAGTGCTACCAAAAATTAAGTCAATTTTTGTGCCTTGTGGCAGTGGCTAAAGTTGGCTATATCAAGGAAAATACGACACTTAATGGTCTTTAGAGACTCTATGATGGTTCGTCAATAGGTGAATAAACTGAAAAGAAATTCTATTCAGGCCCAATCCCCAATTTTGCAAAGAATAAGAATCCAAATAAGAAAATTTGATGCAGTTGAGTTTCACCATGTCAAGGGAAATCCAAGCTAAAAAATAGAGTCCTTTTTTTCATAACAAAAAGCAGTATAGTATTATATTATGTTCAAAAAAACAGGTTTGAGTATTATAAAAATTGTGGGCATTAGTCCCAGAATAGGCCTCATTTCCAGCGTATTTCAGCAGATATCTTTCATTTATACATTACAATATTTTTGGGGATCTTGCTATCATATCATCATAGCAATTTTTTTTTAACTATCCAGCATATGTAGAATGCCAGCGGATCTGAGATATTTCCAGAAAATTGGTTGTTATAACATACCTGTTATTGATGAAATTATATGTCGGGCATAGAGAAAGGTTGTATGTCACATGTACAGGGGTCAAAAGTGATAAACAGGTGCCACTTATCGAAAGGCGAATGCATTCCTTTCTTTGACAGAATATCTGCTTGCTCATTTTGTTTGCGCCTTATATGAGAGATAGGGAAAGTCGCGGGCTTCCATAGAGATGCTATCCTTGCTAACCACCCTGAAAGGCTGTCGGTCTGAATTGCATGATTGCCTTTCACATGGTCTATGATAATTTTCGAGTCACCATATACATTAATATGCCCTATATCCATGAAAGTGCAGAATAAAAGCAGACCATGCAGGGCCATGGCCTCTGCCTTGTTACTTGACCCTTTGCCACCGTTCCAATATAAGGAGAATTGGAGGTCATTTGAAATAGAAATGAAAACACCACAAGCGCAAATGTCATCCTTTGCCGCATCGTCAAAGTGTGCCCTTGGGAATGAGAGTTGCAGGTCGTTAGAGGCAGCCATCTGATGATTTTTTTGTAGGGGCAAGTTTTGTAAAATGGAGAAGTAATAAGGAATAACCTTATCCATAATACGACTTAAAGATTCCTTGTTGTTTTGGAAGATTCTTTTGTTCCTCCACTTCCATATGAACCAGAAAACGATTAATGGGATGGGACGCCAGATAGATTTTTGTGCAGACCACCATACATATGCTTCTATAATGGAAGGATGTGAAATTACAGGAAAGCCAAAATATGAAGCTAATTGCCCCCACAAAGACAACCATTGAGGGCAATTTTAAAAAAATATGCAAGTTATCTTCAGAGTTGGCAAGACAGATCATACATATCGCTGGACCCTGCCAGCGCCTTTTTTGTAAATTTGTCCAATTGAGGTTTTTATTATGAAATACTAGCCACGAAAACAAAATGATTTTAAGTCGGCAGCTTACATTCCATAGAGAGGGAGGAAATATTATCCAGGAGGATCCTCTTTGTAGTTCTATCAAAGAGAGATATATGTCTCTAACCAGTATAAGGGGACTGCCTTTCTTAGCCTGCCATTCTATGCAGTCTATGTCCTCAGATCTGTAAAAACTTGCATTCCTCATATTGTAGATAATTGTATTCCATTGTGAAGCCATAGCTCCATCGAGGCCCAGTTTTCTGCAAGTTTTCCATTGCGGAATAGCGTTCTTCCATCCCTCAATTACTTGTGCCCAGAAGAAAACCCTTTTTTTGTGGAGGAGCGCAAGAAGCTGAGGGGAGATTGGATCCATATCAACTTCCTTGATGGCATCAATACTAATAAGGATGTTTCTACCAGTTTGAAAAGCCCAAATGAAGTTTCCACAGAAAAAAGGAAGAATCCTTTGAAAACTTCACTAGATCCCCGAACCTTGGGAGGGCCATTTGAAACTGTTCCTATACCAATAGTAAATATCATTGTTCCCAAGGTATATCATTTTGATAGCTTGACTCCATAAGCAGTTTCCAAAAATCGCCCGCCACAAAGATTTGCACAGTAGAGCCCTGCCAAAGAGGCGCAGATTCATGATGCCCCAACCGCCTTTCTTTTTTGGGAGGGAGATATTTTCCAGTTTAGTAAGGTGGAATTTTCTCTTTTCCTTATTTCTGCCCTAGATGAAGATTGCCATTAAGCTATTCAGTTTATTGACAATAGCCGAAGGGATGTAAAATAAATGTGCCCAATATACACTGATTTGCATAAGGACAGACTGTGTTAAGATCATTCTGCCAGCAAGTGATAAGCATTTAAATTCCTAGCCTGATATTCTTTTATAGAATCTATCAATTATCCATGACAAATCTGAAATATTATATCCCGTGGGCTTGAGATGAAATCCCAAATATTTAAGCCCCTCATTTATGGAGATAGCCTGTATGTTAAAAAGCTGAGAGATATATGCCATCTCCTCTTCTTTCACCTTACCAAAGTGGAAAGTGGATTTACCTTCATTAATGAATAGGCCAGTCACCTTTTGAAATGAAAGAATTATCTCATGTAATATCTGCCAAGTATGTTTGCAAAGCCTAGCAAACAGAAGAACGTCATCCACAAAGAAGTTGTGCATGTGAAAGTTACCTCTAGAGATGGCAAGGGGGGCCAACTTTTCCGGCAGCAACCGCTCTTTCGATATGGAGACTAAGGGTGTCAATGGCCAAGATGAATAAAATTGGAGATAATGAGCACCCCTGACAGAGTCCCTTTTCCGCTCGAAAAAAAAAATTGTAGGGAATCCATTAATGAGAATTGCGAAATTGACACCTTGCACGCACGCCATGATCCAATTTGTGCACAGGTCATTCAGGCCGATTTTAATAAGTAAACATCTGAGGTAGCTCCAGTCGAGGCTGTCGAAGGCCTTTTTTAAATCAATTTTAAGGATAGCAGCCCCAATATTTTTAGTTTGCATAGAGTACAAGGCTTCTTGAGCTATGGCCACAGCATCTAGAATGTTTCTGCCACTTAGGAACCAATGTTGTTCTCTTGTGATATGAACTGATAAGTTGCCTCTGATTCTCTCTGCTATAATTTTAGAAATGATTTTATAGATGGCATTGCATAATGAAATCGGCCTAAAGTCAGCGAAAGAAGAGGAGTCCTTTTTTTTTGGAATTAGAGCTATGTAGGTGGAAGAAATATTTGGATTTATTCTCCCTTGGATTCTGGTTTCTTCCACCATCCCCAAGATGTCCTTTTTCATAATATCAAAGAAGTGTATGAAGATGTCTATGGTCCAGCCGTCTAGGCCAGGACATTTGTCCTTCTTGAATGACCTCATAACAGAGTGTAATTCCTCCTCCGATACAGCAGCAGATATTCTTTCATTGGCTTCATCATTTGACATGCATGGAAAATGATCTAAACTCCATAGGATATCATTTATCTCCCTGCTAGTCTATCGTTTATAAGCTTTTTTAAAATGATTGACAGCTTCTTTGGATATGTCTTCTTGGGAGAAAAACAGGTCTCCTTTCTCATTTGATTTTCCAAATAGAATTTGTGGCTCTTCTTTTGCTTGTGAAATGGTGAAATAAATTTGTGTTCTTATCACCCTCCCTCAGCCAAGTAGCACGGCTTTTGAGTCGCCAAGAGATCTCTTCGGACTTTAGAATATTCTGCTTTCTGTTTCCAATTTCCCATATCCTCGTCCAAGTGCTCCATGGAATGGATTGGGAAGTCATGGCATCTGCAATATCAGCTAGTTCTTTTTCTATTTTCTTCAGCTCAGCACAATTTGATCGTTTTTTCTGAATTTGCCATTTCTTCACCTTGGTTTTAAGAGTGCCCAATTTGCCAATCAAGTACCCCGATGGGGAGGTTTCAGCTGTCAAAACGTTCACCATCCAAAAGTCCCGAACCATGTTGTTAAATGCTTCGTCTTCAAGCCAATATCTGTTGAACTTGAATGGGTATCCTTTCTGAGCTTTAGAGCTCATCCATTGTAGGGAGACCGGCCTATGGTCCGAAATAAAAACAGGGAGAGTGTGAGAGTTCGGGATACCAAGTTTTCCCATCAGCTGTTCATGCATGATAAATCTGTCCAGCCTTTTAGCAACATAGGCCTCACCCAAGCGACTGTTATCCCAAGTGGGGGACAAAGTTTTCGAACAGATGTCTACATAGTTGAATTGCAACATTGCTTCTTTTATTTTTTCCCCAATAGCATCATCTTTTTTCCCCTTCCTCCAAACTTCCTCTGGTCCCATTGTGCAGTTGAGATCTCTCGCGATGAGGAGCGCTTCATTCTCCAATATACCAGATGCAATGAAATATTCCCAATAGGAAGCACGGCCCTTACAAGGAGCATAAACATTTAATATATGAACCTGTCGGCATATCCTCTAATTTTAGCAGAGATCAGGATTCCTCCAAGGCATCTGTAAGTTCTAGCAGAGATCCATTTGGGATCCAAAATCACCGCTAGTCCTCCAGAGAGCCCCGACGCTTCTATAGCCGCTATATACCAAGAGGGAAACATTCTTCTGAAGTAAGTGATAGTGTCCTGGCTATTGTGCATTGTTTCCTGAATTAATATCAACCTGTATGAAGATGAGAAAAATAAATTTTTTAGAGCAATATATTTGGGGCTTGCTCCCAGCCCTCTTATGTTGATGGAGAGCATATTCATCATTTGATACCGTTCTCGGCCAATTCTGCTCTAAGAGGCCCGGGACCAAAGAAGTTGGCGATGGGAATATCTATAAGGGAGGAATATTGAAAGTCTAGGTTTCGAGATCCATTACGGCCCCTAAAATGTCTACTTCCCCTATTGATTTTCCGGCGTTAGTAGAATTAGGACTGATGATAGGGGAAGAAGATCTTCAGGGCTTATGGATAGTCAGGGGAAGTAAGTGGAGAGAATTCTTCTGGAGTAGCATGTCGAGGTCGCTTCCAATGGAGTTGGTAGGGGATGGGAGAGGAGAGAAAGGGGGGGGAACATAGCTCATGGGGGCTTTGCCTTTGGAAGCCGAGTGGTTCAGAGAGGAGGGAATGGGGGGGGAATTATCAAGATTGATAGGGGAATGTTCAGAGACAAGGGAATGGGGGGGGAATTATCAAGATCGATAGGGAATGTTGCATAGAGAATTATGGGATTGAATGGATAGGCCTCGAGTTTCACTACCCCATGATTTTGCTACCAACCCCAAAGTATCAAATTGATTATAGCATGCCTACAAAAGACAAGGTTTCCTACTAGAGAGAAATTGATAGGGGAAAATTTCATTTGTTCACTTATGATGTAGGGAGGTTGACCACAACATCAATAACCTCCTTAACTAGGGCCTCTCCCACTCTGATTTAAAATAACTATTTGGTTGCATGGGGACATGCAACACTTTTGGCTATGGGGAGATGAAAGGCGCATACATTTGCATCTTCTTACCACCCATTCACCACATTTTTGATAAATTTTTGCCATCCCCATACCATATTATAACCCGTTTTTCTCATAATCATGCATTTTTTTACCAGCGTATAACATTTTTCTGATTATGTCACTTTTAGTATTCATTATTATGTATTGAGGAAAGAATTTGCTTTTTATGCTAACTAATGAGAATTTATTAGGAATACTTCAAAAAGACTCGTACATGCACCCTTGAAGAAATAGGAAAGGATTTGGGGAAGTTCAATTGTGGCAACACCTTTGTGTTGTTGCAACACCTTCATGTCATTCTAACACCCTTATATTGTTGGAACACTCTGGATCATATTACTACAACACCTCCTTCACGTTGTGGCTGCAATACCTCCAACATGTTGTTTATGCAACACCCCACCGATGCTACAACACATCCACAAGTATTGACATTACAACACAAGTAAGTCCACCGATGCAACACTTTGGTGTATTTATGCTACAACACGACTAAGTATCGATGTTGCAACACCTTAGCACACCAATTTTAGAAGCAACCAATGCAACTCCTTACATGTTACAAACCTATGGATAGTTGTATCATCACAAGCATGGTCAACAACCAAGTGCACAATTGTCACTACCATTTTCCCAATGGAGGGGTTGACTATTTGGTTACCCAAAGGAGGAAATGACAAAGGAGAGTTAGTAGTTAAGTGTGAAGAGCTTCACCTCAATTGATTTGTTCCAACTTATTTCCCATTTTGGTGGCTAAGTGAGTCCACAAATGTCCAATTTTTCCATCTTTTGGTTATGTATTTGTAATGAAGGAGAACAACCTGAGAATAAATATTCTCATGGCCATCCCTTGATTTTGTGATTAATTTGATAAATTGAAACATTGTATCAATACTCTACTCTACTTTAACCATAGTAGTAATAGGAGAGGAAGTGAATGAAGAAAATAATATTATAATTTGATTGTTGTTAACTAAAAATCTTGTTGGTTCTTGTTTCATTTCACATGCATGTGATGTGTTGATAATATAAGCATGTTGTTGCAATTTTAATCAATGCCTCACCTAAGGAGGTGCTCCCCTCCTTAGTCAAATAGTACCTATATTTTATTTATAATAGTATATAAATTCAATGTACAGTTGAGCTAATCTGATTACTTACTATGTTTTCTAATTAATAGTTTTTATTGCAACTTATTAAGAATTTACTTTGTTTTATTAATTAGTATTTTTGTTGCAACTTGTTTAGTTATTTACTCTATCTTCTAACATTGTGTGTGTTGATCAATTTAATTATAGATTCATCCTCTTTTCCAAATTCTTGATTCAACCTGTTGAATTAGATCTCCTATATCACAATCATAATTATTATAGTATTGTGTCAATTCATATGCATTTCTATTGCAGAGTTTAGGAATGTGAAATTAGATTGATAAAGTCACCTATTTACCTTCCTACTCGTGTCTTTACCTCCTCACAGAGTGATTTACTTTCCTTCCTATGTGTTTTATTTCTAATGGAGTGATTTATTTTCATGTTCGTGTGTTTATGTTCTAGCAAAGAGTGACTTACCTTTATGCAATAATGTTGTAGTTAGTCTTCAATTACTACAAGAGTGAAGTGTGATATATTTTAATTCCTGCAAGTGTGAGCCTTTCAATTACTGCAAAGTATGACTTGATACCTTGTGAAAGAACATTAACATCCAAATTTTCCATATTTATTTAGTACGATAACCTCATTAGCACTTAACAAAATGTACTAGCATATACAATACATGATAGTTCACAAGTTCCATGCAAACACCAGATGAACAATTAAATGTATAGCTTCTCAGTTATGTAGTAAGTAAGTAGTAGGTAATTGAAAGGCCTATCACATGTCATCATGCCATGTTAGTACCTTTTAAGTTTTTGCAGCATCAGGAGAAAGTTTGATAACATAATTCCAAATGCTCAAGGCTTAGCATTCGATATCCTAACAGCTGATAGGTTGATACACTATAGTCATTAGATGGGAAACAAATATTTGACAATTAACATTTAGAAATTAAGAGGGAAAACTTGATATGGAGTTCCCAACCTCCCAATACCCAATCATTTGAATTCCTAACCACTTATGGCAAAAGTCCCAATCCCATCACATGATGACTCCCAAATCTTTCATCTTTGTTAGTTGACAAAGGTATCAAGTTTTATCAATATTACGGGTACACTGGTGATATTTGTTTGATATATCCATGATGCTTGATACCTAATAGGCTTATGGCCCATCCTCCCAGGACTTTAGCCATTTCTGGATAAGCTCCTAGTTATGGCTCTTGTTAGGCCATGTGACCAGGGGATGAAGCTAAGGACTCCAATCCCCAAAATTCCAACACTTTTTCCATACAATTATTGAAATTAAAAAGGTAAGTTCCCAAATTTTTGGTACTCCTAACATCTAGCACCTAATGGCTTAGTAACCAAAGGCATGGTATCCCCCTTTCAACTAGGCTCCTAGGCATAGCTCTTGTTAGGCCATTTGAGCAAGGGATGACACTAAGGAATTCCATTTACAAATTTATAAAACTTTTAAAAGACTTCTTAGCTCTACTTCAAGGGCCTGAAACTAACTCTGACGGGGTAAAGACTTGCCTAGAAAAAGTTTGAAGGCTTAGAAATATTCAATAGCCTCTAAAGGCATCCAAAACATGGACTTCAACCAAGAAATTCACCAAGTAAGACAAAGTTATGGCCATTGGCTAAATCCACAACTTATCTTAGTTGAATGAGCTTCTTCTCACTCCTTAAGGATTGCAACTTCTCACTTCACACTTTAAACATTTACAAATAGGGGGACTAGTATTTTGGCTTATCTCTAGAGGAACAAAGTCCCCTTAAGTAGAGAATAACTTTAAAATCTTCTCATTTAGAGCAATGATATGATCATAATTGTTCTATCCCACCACTGGTTTAGTAAAGGCCAATCACATTGCTAGAGACATAAAGAGATATATAACTCCAACCAACATATAAACTCCAATTCGCAACATTATGCACTTAAAACAATTAATTCAATGAAATATTATTGTATATAGACCAAGGAAAATTTTAAGAACCCCCCCCCCGCCAAAATTATATGTTAATAAATGGAGAATACCATGTATATAGGAAAAATGGAAGGCGATTTTATCAATAATATAATATGTATATATATTTTTTTGGCGAATCTCTCACCAAGCATGGTGAATATTTTACTCAATTATAAAATCTTGTAAGATCTTGGCGAGTCGTTCACTAAATAATAAAACTTTGTAAAGTCCTAGTGAATCTTAGCATTGCGAACTCTTAGAGAATTTTTTGAAAAAGTACAAAACCATATATGAGAAGAGCCATATGGTGGCAATATCACTGTTTTTTTTTTCACATTTCCACGACATGGAACTTGTTTATAAAATTATAAAAAAGCCAACCAAGTCCCTTATAATATGCAGGTAAGCTTATAATAGAGTCTGATACCTCT
>APFE031615900.1:0-10033 GCA_000404065.3 Pinus taeda
TAATAAAATCATTGCTATTCTGTGTTCTGGGTATCTTTTCTTCGCATATTCTATGTTATGGGTATCTTTTCTTCGCATATTCTGTATTTGGGTATCATTTGCAGGTTAAGAGAATAACAAGTGGTATCAGAGCACTTTCCAGGGCCGGTGGGATCTCCATTTCGTAAAATTTTTTTTTTTTGGCTAGAGACGTGTTCCGGCGTCTTTAAACCACGGGATCTGTCGTTGAGCGCATAAATCTGCGGATTTGGGGAGGCATGCACGCAGGAATACAAGAGGTGGTCACGTCTGTTGGAATCCCTTGTAACCCCTATGGGTACCCCTTCGAGTAGTAGCACATTAGACAGAACCGCGCACGGACTGTCTTCCACGTACCCTCTGGGTATATCGGAAGCCCCCTAGACTCCCTGGAAACCTCACCATAGATAAATTGTCGACCGTCTTGTTGCTACAGTACACCGAGAACAGCACTCGGAGAGATTACTCGCCCGTACGATAGGGTAGTCGGGTTGTACGGCTAAGGGTACGTTCGATCCTCCTTAGTTAGAGCCCTGAAACATTGGGCCGAGTACTAATGCTAGACCCTTATGTATATTGCGATCTGTAGCCCCTAACACTCCTCAAGACCATAGTTCCCTTTTCTATCGGGGGATCGCACATCATCTATTCCAGATCCGCTTGTGCAAAGGGGTGCAGCAGCAGCAGACATCAGTCCCGCAGTCTCTAGTTCGCAGATCAGTCATTCCGATCTATTAGATCCAGCAGATCCGCAGTAGCAGTCTGTTCCGCGGCCCAGAGCTATCCGATCCGCAATTCAGATCTCTCAGATCCACCAGATTGGAGTTGTGAGAAGGGTTCCTATACCGGGGTAAAATTTTCGCAGGACTTTTGGCCACATTGACATTTTGAGGACTTGGCAGCTGCAGTATCTGAGATCTTCCGGGGCACTTATTGGTGATCTAGCCCATCAGAATTAGGACGACGAGCTGAGCATGGTGGTACCATTCAATTATTAGTGAAAAAAATTTTGGAGGTCCCAATTTTTCATTACGTTGGTGTATGGTAGAAACTAGAGCTCAAGCGATGGCCAATGAAAGGATGGACAAACTTGAAGAATCCATGCAATCCCTCCGCAATCAGCTTAACGGACTATGTAGCCAGATCGAGAAAATAATCCCGAAGGACAAGGAGCAAGCCCACGAGGAGGCATATAATGGCAATGGATACCATGAGGGTGAGTCTAGCCACTCTCCTCATGTCTGGCACACCCACCAACAACCCAGTCAGCGACCTCCCAAGTTGGATATGCATAAATTTGATGGTTCTCACCCATTGGCATGGATAGCACAAATGAATTAGTATTTCAAACTGAATCGCATCTTAGATGATGCGACTCAGCTTATGTTGGGGAGCATGTACTCAGACAATGAAAGGTTGCAATGGTGGGAATGGCATCGATGTTGCAATGGACCTTTTAGGACTTGGACCCAATTTAGAAAAGCTCTTCAAGACTGCTTTGACCAGGAATCCTCTTTTTTGGGTCGTCTTACTAAGCTCCGACAGACTGGTACAGTGGATGAATATATTACAACTTTTGAAGCCTTAGCCTTCCGTACTTGGGGTCTCTCAGATGTGTTCTACACGGAATGTTTTATCAACGGTCTTAAAGAAGCTATCAAAGCCCAAGTCCTACTGCACCACCCTCCCACATGGACGGAGGCTTGCAAGGTAGCTCGTAACGTGGAACATGCATTAGTAGCCCAATAGAGTCGCTCAAATTTCTCCGCTAAAGGTCGCCCCCCACAGGCTCACAACACGACTCAAACACTTAAGGTCCAAAAGGTGTCACCTGTGGAAATGGCCGAAAGAAGAAAGCAAGGCCTATGTTAGTACTGTGATGAAAAATACTCCCTAGGTCATAAATGCAAGGAGCACAAATTTTTTCAAATTGATGCCACTGACTACAGCTCAACAGAGGAAGATCCACCACTGGAGGAACATGAGCCACTAGAAGAAGACAACCAAAAGGACAATGTCTCTGACGAACCAGTTATTTCATTGCATGCTTTGGCAGGGATTTCTTCTCCTCAAACTCTCAAAATCAGAGGTTTTATTGAACATCGCCCAGTAGTAGTCTTGATTGATAGTGGAAGTACACATAATTTCATCCATCAAAAATTCGCAGAAGCAGTGCATTGTTTTGTACGAGCAGTTTCTAACTTCCAATTTCAAATTGTGGATGGAGGCACAATGAAATGTGAAGGCCACTGTGAAAAGGTCAAACTTCAAATGGGGGATTATCAGTTGAAAACCCACATGTTTTCCATACACATGGGGGGTTGCGACATTGTCCTCAACGCTGACTGGCTCCGCACTCTTGGGCCAATCACAATGGATTTCCAGGAGTTATATATGATTTTTAAGCAGAACAACTACACACATACCCTCCGTGGACTCCACGCGGGAGCCCCCTCTATCATCAGCTCGCATAGGATGGAAAAATTGTTAAAAAAGGGCAATCATGGAGTTGTAGCTCAATTTAATTCCATCCAGGTAGTCGAAACCAAGCCTCTGCCAATTCATCCTGAGATGCAACAGATTTTAAATAACCATCTGTCGTTCTTTGACAAGCCTCATGAGCTTCCACCCTCACGAGAGGAACATGATCATAGCATCACCTTGGTTCCAAGGGCCCAACCCCCAAATGTGCGCCCATACAGATATCCGTTCACCCAAAAGAATGAAATAGAAAAAATCATCAAGGAACTTTTGGAAGTAGGTGTCATTCGTCCCAGCATTAGTCCTTATTCATCCCCAGTGGTCGCTCAAGAAAGAGGGGAGTGGCGAATGTGTCCCAACTTCAGGGCCCTCAATAAGTCGACAGTCAAAGATAAATTTCCCATCTCGGTGGTTGATGATTTGCTGGATGAACTCAATGGGGCTCAATTCTTCACTAAGCTGGATCTTCGCTCAGGCTACCACCAAATTCGCATGAAGGAAGTCGACATCCCCAAGACTTCTTTCAGAACTCATGAAGGCCATTATGAATTCCTGGTCATGCCATTTGGTCTTTGTAATGCCCCCTCTACTTTTTAGAGCCTTATGAACCACATTCTCAAACCATATCTCAGGAAATTTGTCTGTGTCTTCTTCGATGACATCCTCATCTATAGTTGCACTTGGGTCGCACATCTTCAGCATGTAGATCTACTCTTGCAACTGCTCCGCAAGCATAAATTATTTGTCAAGATGTCCAAGTGCTCATTTGGTATGGCAGAAGTAGAGTATTTGGGCCACATTATGGGGCGTGAAGGTGTCAAGGTGGACCCCAAAAAGATCCAGGCAATGCAGGAATGGCCTCAACCTAAGACCTTGAAGAGCTTGCAAGGATTTTTGGGTCTCACAGGCTATTATCGTAAATTTTTCTGCAACTATGGTCGCATAGCGAAGCCCCTCACCCAACTCCTAAAGAAAAATTCTTTCTTCTCGAATGAGGAAGCACAACAGGCCTTTACAGCTCTAAAAAATGCCATGTGTTCCACTCCAGTTTTAGCACTCCCTGACTTCACCAAATCTTTCGTCATTGAATGTGATGCTTCAGGAACAGGTATTGGGGCCATTTTAATGCAGGAAGGGAGACCGTTCGCCTTCACAAGCCAGCAACTCAGTGGGAAGAATCAGGGCCAATCTACATACGAGAAGGAAATGATGGCCATCTTACATGCAGTTGACACCTGGCGACCTTATTTATTGGGGCGACATTTCCAAATTCGCACAAATCATCACAGTCTTAAATATTTTTTGGAGCAACACCTATCGTCCCGACAACAAAATAAATGGCTAGCCAAAATGCTGGGATATGATTATGAGATCATTTACAAGAAAGGGAAAGACAATAGTGTAGCAGATGCATTGTCTCGCCAATTTGAGGAGGGAAGTACTCTACTAGCAATTTCCCTCCCCATTCCAGAATGGATTGAAGAGGCTCGCCGGGAATGGTTTTCACACCCTGGGCTCTCCCAACTCATTTCTCAATTGTAGGTAGATCCAAATTCCACCAAGGGCTACTCGTGGCAGGATGATATTCTTCGCTACAAGGACAGAGTCATAATATCACCAACATCCACCCTCAAAAGTCGCATTTTGGCAAAATTGCACTCATCTCCCACTGTAGGACATTCGGGCTTTCAGAAGACATATGCTTGCACCAGAAGATCATTTTTTTGGACAAGAATGAAAAAGGACATCCTTACTTTCGTAGCAGAATGCGATGTCTGTCAACGCCATAAAGGGGAAACCATCAACACACTAGGAACATTACAACCATTGCCCATTCCGACATCAATTTGGACGGAGATTTATATGGATTTCATTACAGGTCTTCCAAAGTCAGGGAACAAGTCAGTCATCATGGTGGTTGTGGACCGACTGTCGAAGTATGCTCATTTCTGCGCCCTACCCCACCCGTTTACACCAACTTTGGTTGCTCAATCTTTCATGGATCATATCTTCAAATTGCATGGCATGCCCACTTCTATTGTGTCCAACCGCGACCTGACCTTCACCAGTAATTTTTGGCAGGAACTCTTCAGAATACAAGGAACTCAACTAAAACTCAGTACTTCCTATCATCCGCAAACAGATGGTCAAACCGAAGCCGTCAAAAAATGTCTGGAAACCTACCTTAGGTGTTTCACTTCAAAAAAGAAACACCTTTGGGTACAATGGCTACCTCTGGCTGAATGGTGGTATAACACCAACTATCATGCCACCACTAAAATGACTCCCTATGAAGCAGTATATGGTCAACTCTCGCCTTCACCTACTTCGTATCTCAAGGGATGCTCAAAAGTACAAGCAGTGGATCAACTCCTATAACATCGTCTAACCATGCTCGCTCATCTTTGAGAGAATCTTCATCAAGCTCAGAACCGCATGAAGCAACAGGTAGACCAGCATTGCTCAGAGCGCCAATTTCAAGAAGGGGATCAGGTCTTTTTACGGCTCCAACCTTATAAGAAAACATCACTCAAAGACAAGGGGTGTCAAACGCTCTCTCCCAAATTCTACGGACCATATCAAGTACTTCAGTGCATTGGAGAAGTGGCCTACAAGTTGGCCTTGCCACCTACTGCAAAAATCCATCCAGTTTTCCATGTTTCATGCCTCAAGAAAGTGATTGGGAACAATTGCAGAATTCAGACCAGTCTACCTGAATTGGATGAAGAAGGGTCCATCTGGCTTCAACCCGAACAGGTCCTAGACACATGAGACAAGCAACTGCGCGGCCGCATGATTAAGGAAGTCCTCATCAAATGGAAAGACACCTCTCCGGAAGATGCAACTTGGAAACCAACCACTATTCTTCAGCAGTTTCCGTAGCTTCAGCCTTGAGGACAAGGCTAGTTTTAAGGGGGAGCGCATGTTAGGGTCCCACCCTAACCCCCTTATTTATGTAATGGGATCACGTCATAGTCAAGAGTCAATAAAGCCCATATTAATAATTGTAAGTGGTTAATCTGCAATTAATAACGGAACCACAGTTAGTTGCAAATGGGCCATAGTATTAGATAGATGGTATTAATAAAACCCACAATATTGGCCCGTGGTATTGCATGTATGAGTCATATATAAGGGATAAAGACTCCCTGCGAGAAGCATCGTGTCTTATTTTGTAATCGAGCTCTGCACTATTGGAGGTTGCCCCCTCGAAGAGGCAAGTGAACGTTACTCTCTAAATAATAAAATCATTGTTATTTTGTGTTCTGGGTATCTTTTCTTCGCATATTTTGTATTTGGGTATCATTTTGCAGGTTAAGAGCATAACATATTCCAAGCAATATTCCCATGGAATATGGCTGCCTCTATATTTGTGCCAAATCCTAGTTCCATCCTTGGGCACACTGTTCCGCTCAAATCCGGCTCGATGTTTGTTCCGTTCACAACTCTCCATTCCTTGTGCCTCTGCGGAATGAAGGGTTTAAGTATTAACTATGGGCAGAGTCACCAAGGTTAATCCCCATGCCCCAACGGTGGTAGGTGCTATTCTGTTGGATGAGTCTGAGGTTCAAATCCTTGCCTCCCCAACTTGGTGACGATTATGTTTTTTTCAATAAGCGTTGTTTATCGCTTGTGATTGGTTTTGGGTGTGGTTAGCACCGGCTTCTGTAAATAGTGTGAGAATTCTTAGGGGTTACTGGGTCCAGTGGGGGTGGCCCGCCTCCCCATCCCCTCTACTTAATACGTATACATCAATCGCAAGATTGTCAGGGGTGGCAGCCCGCCACCCCTTTTTTTAATACTATTTTTGTTCAAAAAGAACAATAGATTTGGTTTTTGTCGATTAGGGTTTAATGGGCAAACTAACCATCCCATAAATTCACTCGCTTTTGGGATCTAGGTTTTTATGGCCGGTGTCGGTCAAATTGTAAAACCCTTAAACCTAGCCCATGGTCAACTTTGACCACAAATTTTACTTGCTCTATCTTCTCCATACGGACTCGGATTGGAGTGTTGTTTGCAACGTTGGATTCAAGGTGACGAGCACTTCTCTCTAGTCCTTGTTCGAGAGAAATCTGACCACTTTGAATTTTGAGCATTTCTAAGCCCTCTTGGACATCTGCATGTGTCTAGAGAAATCTAGATCATTCCTCCCCACTAAAGATCTTTTGGACCTCCAAAAGCATGAAAATAATCTGCAACTACTTGGTACATTGTTTGTACCACAAGTGTCCTGACAGGTCACCCTTCCTCCTCCTTCACCTTTGTTCTTCAGAGCCATAAGTGATGAGCCAACACCTACATCCTCTGTAAACCTATAAAATATATTGCAAATTACATGCTTAACTTAAACGACCAACTATGACCCAAACATCCCACACTTTCCACGACTTTATAACACATACTTGTGGTCAAGTTTACATCAAAATAGAAACAGTACCCTAGCTATCAATACAAGGCCAAAACATCATTGTTGCTTAACAAGTGATGAAAAACACATCATCACTTTTACATTTTAAAGTTGCAACAAATGATTTACAAAAATAAGGCCATGACAAGCTAACACATCAATAAAAACAATTTCTCATTTATCAAAGTGAACAAGTCACCTCCCTATGGTGGATTCGCTTGTTGATCAAATTTTTCAACTGGTTCATGCACGAATGCTTTTTCCTTAAGGCGCTTCTCTAGATGGAGCCTCCAACATGTGTCTCTTTGATGACCACTTCTGTTGCAATGACTACATAAAGTCTTCTTGCTCCAAACCTCCTTAACATGCTTCTTCTCCTACTGTGGAGAAGGCCTTTCACGCCTCATCCTCTTTCGTACTACCACTCTCTTCTAGCACTCAACAAACATAAACCACAAAAACCATGTTTTTCTATGCCATGATCTACGTTCATCATAAGAAACATGATTGTAATCAAAATGAACTCTAGAATACTGAGACTGTTTATACCTTTCCTAGCTATCTCTGGTGTAATTATGGTGATGAGAGCTTGCCTCAGCTCCTTCTCTACAATGTGCATTGCCATGGGATGATGGTGATGTGTTCCCATCATTCTCTTTCTTTGATGGTTTCAGCAATGTCTCGGAAGCATATGACACCTTTGTGCATTCTCCTTTGGTATATCCCATACCTCTGAATCGAGGTCTTTACATGAACTCCAATGGCTGAGTCATGCCTTGGCCATTAACACCAAGCCCTCCTCCTTTGTACCCCATCTTGGTAAGGAGTCTCATGCCAGTACCTGTGATCGATATCTCCACATTTCCAACAGAAATAACATCACGTGAAGATGAAACTGAAGAATAATCAACATTTTTTACCTTAGCTGTTAATTTTGAAACAGATGACGAAGGCTTCTCTAAGCCTTCGTTTCTCTTCAACTTCTCCAAGGCATCTGTCATGGCTTGTAGTTGAAGTTGCAGTCTCTGCTTATCATCTTTCTCTTATTGTAGAAGCCTCCTTAATTCATCATCCTTTACTTGAAGGCTTTGGTCATTTCGCTTCAATTCTTCCAACGCTACCTCTATGGCTTGCAACTGAAGCTGCAATCAATGCTTCTCCTCTTTCTCTTCTTTTAGAAGCATCTTCAATTCAATGTTATCTTCTTGAAGATTCTGGTTGATCTCCTCATTCGAATGATGAGAAGACAATGAAGATGATGACTATACACTGGAAGGTGTGGATGGAGCATCATTCTCTACTCTTTCTTTCCCCTGTCCCTCATAAGCTTCATACAACATGTCCACCATTTTGGACATCCTGAGCATGGATTCGTACATGTCTTTGTCATCCTCCATTGTTGCATGTTAAATCATTGTTCACGCTCGCAATTCATATCAGTGAGAAGACTGCTCTGATACCAAACTTCTTCTGGGTTCCTTCAGCTACCAGAATCATCCAAGATCCTTTACTTTTGTGATGTTGTTAGAATTGTATTTTAAAGAGCATAAAAGAACATATGTGCATGCTTAAACAAGAGGAAACATGACAACCATAAAAAAATCATGAGCACAACACATTTGATAATACAGTTCGTCCAGTGTGGACTACGTCTTCGAGCCCGATGTTAAGATGGTGGAGGCCGCTTCATATAATGTTGAAAGAGATGATGATGTACATGGAAGACTCTATGTCATAGCAAGGACATACACCCTCAAACAAGAGTGGCTTGTCTCTCGATGAGATATTCCTCTTACATGAATTTTCACTCAAGAAGGCTTCCTCTCAGCATGACAACTTAACATGATCTCACACAATGTGGCAATGAGTATCCCTTCAACATAGTTACACAAGGAACTTAAAAAAAATACATAGCATGACAAGCTAAATACATCTCACATAATGTGCCAAAATCAATCCCACAACATAACATCAAACATGGATCTCAAAACATAATACGTCATCTCAGCAATTATGAAGGAAAGCATGACATGACTAATTCATGTACCTTCACCTTTGAACTTGGCTAAAAAATGGAAGGCTCAACTACAAAATTTGACTGCACCACTTAATTTATGTCATCAAGAGGTGTAAAATCAACTATCCATTTGTCGAATTTCGACATTGTCAAAATATGGGCATGTAGTAATCTTTTGGATTCCCTGTGATTCTCCAAAGATTCTGTTCTCTAGGCTGATTGGAGATCTTCAACTTAGATCACAAATCTGATCTCGCCATCATGATTCTTGCAAGATTCTGAGAATTTTGGGTATAAAGTTGGTTTCATTCTGATTCTGGTGAATTTCAGCCTCCACGGAAGCTAGAAGATTCCCTCAAGATTCTTCAAAGATTCTTCTCTACTGGGAATTTGCAAAATTTCTGCTGAGATGGTGATTTTTATTTCATCATCATGTTCACTATGAAATTTCGGTTAAAATGATTGTAAACTTGATAGCATTTTGTCAATGTAAAAATTTACCTCCCAAGGAATCTCTAAGATTCCTTAAAGAATCTGCATGTAAGAATATTCCCATGGAATATGCTTGCCTCGATATTAGTTCCAACTCTTGGTTCCACCGTTGGGCACACTGTTTCAATCAAATTCGGCTCAGCCTCCGTTCTGTTCACGAAACTCTCCTCCTTGTGCCTCTGCGGAATGAAGGGTTTTGAGTATTAACTGTGGGCAGAGTCACCAAGTTTAATCCCTGTGACCCAACGGTGGTGGATGCTATTCTATTGGACAAGGTCATGGTTCAAATCCTCGCCTCCCCAACTTGATGACGATTTGTTGGGTTGTGTTATATTCTTTCCACATAGTTAACAGGGGGTTTGAGGGGTACCTATAACCCCACTTTATGGGGTCCGGGGCAGCGCCCTGGAAAATTTTGGTTTTGGACCCTATGTTAGGTTGGGCGGACCCACCTATGGTTTTGTGCATAATTTTCGCATATGTTTTTTGGACACGATGGTTTTCGGTCCATGGTATTGGACGTGATGGTTTTCGGTCCATGGTATTGGATGCTTCGGCATGTATAAATATGTATTGTAACATTGAAAGGAATATAATGAAAAATCAAGCTAGTA
>APFE031615905.1:0-12555 GCA_000404065.3 Pinus taeda
ATAGGTGTGAGAACAAAAAGGTCAACTTCTGAGTGGCATAACTTTTGCATACGAAACTTCGATTGACGTGCTTCTTGTTCCATTGGAAATATCTTTGTGTGTAGAATAACATGGAATGGTGCTACACCAAAGTGACAAGGTTTTACCTCCAAAAAACTTTTCTTGATGCCTCAAAATGCTCCAGAAGGTTTTAGACCCAGTTTTGCCAAACTGAGTCCCACCGTAAAAATGGTTCCATGAGTTGATTCCTCCAATTTTTCCACTATGAATGCATCGATATGGATGACAAACAATATAATGATCCAATACATATCAAAGCACTACATTTTAATAACCATTACACGTAGGCATACACATATATATATAAAATTTATGGAAATGTATTACTTTACCAATAATATTTTTGACTAAAATATTTGTCCCTTTGCATAAGGCTAAAATAATTAACCTTATGCATTGTAATTTTATTTTTGGTCAATGGTGGATTAAATCAAGGTCAATGCACTTACCTATACCTGCTAGGGGAAAGGATGATAATTAATTTTAAATTTTGCATTATATAAATTTAAGTATGATAAAAAAATAAGAAGTAATTTATTTTTAAGTAAAAAAATAACTAAAAATTTAAGAAACAAAACTCGCTTTAGAAATTTTATATTTCCAAAATATTATATGAAATTTAAATTTCCAAATTTATATAAAACTTAAATATGATTAGAAGTTGAAAGGACAAGACTAAAATTCCACTAAGTATCCCAGAAAATAAGAAAGAGACCATTGGGAATTCAATTCGGAAATCATAACCAAAATTCATGCAATCAAAATATTTAGGAGAGTTTACAAATGCATTAGCAATTATGGTGTTGATATTTCCTATTGCATTCTCAGTTTGTATATATTAGCTGACCTGTCAAACATTTTAAGATTCAAATGCTAGTTTCTCACTATTCATAATCAAGCACAATGTACCTTCTTAAACTCTATTCTATGAGATGTTCAAAACAATACTTTGTAACCAACAATCAACAAAACCTTAATGGTGGAGACCATAATGGCAACGAGCATAATCATAATGGAGTTGTAACAAAAAACAAGCAAAACCTTAATGGCGAAGCCCATAATGGCAACGAGAAGAATCATAATGGAGACGAGGAGAAGGGACAAGGTCTGAAAGTTGGGCTTTATCATTCATTCATCATTGTGGGTATTGATCAATTGATCATCACCAAAATTTGGACTTTAAAGGCATGGGGCAACAGTAACTTAATTGGTTGAGAACTCGCTGTGAGGTGATGGTATGGATGTATGTCACCTATGATTACAAAATAAGAGCCAATGCAACTAAACCAATGAGAGTAGAAATAAATAAAATTAGAAAAATTAAAAAGATAAATTATTTTCATTCTATAAGGTTAACTTTATGTATTGCGATTTGATTTTTGGTCATTGGTGGATTGATTCATGGTACCAAATGCATAATACCTACCAGTGGAAGGGATAATAATTCATGGTTTTTTTTTTTTTAAATATGATGGTTTAGAAAAATGTTATACGTTGTGTATCAAATATCCGAGATGGTGAGTAAAGTAGGATGACCCCTTTATTTCTTTCGCTTCTTGCAAATATAGCATATAAATACAATGTAAATATTTCCACAGTGACTCATAAACCTATGATTCTTGTTATAAGATCATGAACGATGATGCTTTGCTTGATAGTCTTATAGACATCTAGTACAACATATAGACATGTATAATGCAATATATAACATCTGTTAGAAACATTGAGTATTCAGTTATAGTACTTTATTAATTTTATTAATTAAAATTTTGATATTGAATGCAAATTCAAAGTCCATTAGTTAAGACATTAATCATCTTGTTTAAATTAAAGATAAATGTTGTGAGCATCGATTCATGTTTATATAAATTTAATGATTTTAATTTTATTTTTAAATTTTAATAAAGGAAGAATATGTAATGATAAATTTGTGTTTTCATTATTTAAATTGCAACTTTGAATGTAAATATACTAAAATCTTCAATTAAATTTTTAATTATATAAATAGATTCAATTCCTTCAAAATCCCCATTGGCACTTGAATTTTGTAGATTACACCTTGAAATTATACCAAATGTTTGATAAAATTCTAGATAAAATAAAATGGAAAATATATATATGAAAAAGGGATAAAATGTAGAATAATAAAACTATTTGAAATATTTTAATCATAAAAAAAAAAAAAAATTAATTGCTTTGTGTAATATATACTTAGATTTTGTTTTTTAACCATGTACCATATATACATATGTGACATTAAAATACTTTATGTAAAATGGGCATTGAAATATTTTATTTGTGACCCACACTATTTTATTAAAATGTCAAATATGTACATACATATATGGTAAAAAGACTGTATATATATATAAAGTAATTAAAAAAAAAATCTTATGGTTAAAATATTTAGAGTAGTCTTATTATTCTAAGTTTTGATCGCTTTCCAAATATACATTTTCTATTCTATTTTGTTTAAAAGTTTATAAAACATCTAGATGTGGAAAGGGTGGGAGGAGTTATCTTTCGCCTTGATGAACAACTAGAGACTGAATTTGCTTAGGTCCTATTATACAACTATTTGTCGCACATCCTGTCTCATACTCTCAGCTATCAAACTTTGCCCAAAATGCCTTAGAGAAACAAAAATTGTCAATGAATTCACCATGAAAAACATTGATCAAAGCATCCCCGAAGAAAAGAAGAAGAAATGCCTTGGACATGAGTGGATATTATCACAGGAGATCAATGCCTCCCCATGTGATAATTCTAGCTATACCAAGTAATTCTAGACGAGTTTGTCAAAAAACCCTATTTGCAAGCCCAACGCTAATTTTAGCACGCGAAACTATGCTAGTACTCTTTGGTCTAACTAGTGACTAGAGCTGGCAGTGCAACTTTAGATAGGAAAATCCGCATTGATCCTCTTGAGGCAGTTTCTCCAAAAATGGAGTAGAAGCTTCTCTTACTAGAAGCCTCGAGAACGACAAGTTGGTTATTGTTGAATAAGGATATGGTCGAGTTGTCCCATTTTTAGTCCTTAATCCTACCTTTAGGGATCTTTGCCTTAAGATGTGGACCTTCTTCCCCCTTTTGTGGATCCCTATTTCCCTCTCCTTCCTTATAAATTTATTCCCTTACACCCTCAAATGGTTAGTTAGAATATATTGATCATGGTATTGCCAAATTGTGCCTAATTGCTGCTAATTTGTGAAGGAGAAAGGAGATCTTGAGAAGTCTTGGCTTGGACTTGGAAACCCATCTAGAAGGAGGCCTCCAACATCAATGTAGTAGTTGTATGCTTCCATCTTGTGTTTATTATTAATAAGATCCATGTTTACTTTTCGTAAGTGTGTAAATGGCTACTTGCTTAGTATGATACTCCTTCATATGTCATATGTTTTACATTAGAATTGATCTGAATTTAAACATGAATGCAACAAATTACAGATATAACCATGCATATAGAGATGCAGCAAAAATAATACTTCATTTCATTCCTGTAAATACTGAAACATGCTTACAAACAGAAATGGAAATAAACTAGCTAGGGCGATGGTAGCTTATCTCTGAGAACAAATCTGGTGGCTTCATGCCTATGAATTGTGTTAAAATGAGGCTTGAAGGCATACTTATTGTTGAGAAACAACAAAAAACTCTAAACACTTTCATAACTTTCGCATACGATCTCCATTTGACACATACAATAGCTCGTTAGAAAAATCTATACAAGGACTACCACTTTGGGAGGAGAAACATTAGTATATGACCCATTTTTCTCCTGATTTTGCCAAAAAGTGTCGTTTAGGGCCTCAAAACAACTCCAGAAGTCTAGGACCCAAAAAACTACCAAATATGGTAAATTGTGCTACAATTAAGGAAACTGAAAAACTGAAAGAGATAGTTGTGGGGATCCAAGTGGGATAGGTGGGTGCCCACCAACATCCACTTGGATCAAGAATGCATATGTTATGTTTTTCTTTTGTTGTCTTTGTTTGATCTCTCTTACACGTATTCATTCGCAACAAAATAGTGAGGATCGAGCTTGGAAGTGAGGAGATCGAGATCGAAATCGAAAATTGACCACATAGGAGTGAGGTAGGCCATCTTTCCTCTCTCACCTCATTCTAATTTAAACTAGGATATTTTTTCATTTATTTGTTTCGGTTGTTAATAGATCCACTCATTGGACTAGAGGGATCACTTCTATCGGTAGAAGGGATTGCCTAGATAAAAAATTGGTGACTCTACAAGGGATCCTATAGCCCAACCATCCCTCTATTTACATTTAGATTTATTGTTTAGTTTGGTGAACCATTGAATCATCCTTGATTTTGAATATGTTTCAATCTGCACTCTAATTATTCTGTGTTTTAGGGTATCTAGTCTAGGGTTTTGTTCAAACTTTGTTTGTTTCTCCTAAACTTTTCTCGCCCAACACCCTTTTTCTCAAACACAGTCGTGTTGACAACGCTGATTTTTCCCAGTACAATCGCATTGGAAGCCTTGTCTTCCATTGTCTGCCTGCGCTGGAAACCTTGTCTTGCACTGTCTGTTAGCGCTGGTCTAGTTTCTCGTCCATCATGAATTTTATTGTGTAAAGTAGTGTTACCAACATAGATTTTTCTATGCTAAGTAGCATTGTTGAACTTGTCAACGTAGATTTCGCTATGTAAAGCAGTGTTGATCCTTAAAATTGGGAATTTTTAGGGTTTCTACTAAAAATCCTACTCTGTCCTAATCTCTTAGGTCATCCTCCTACTCTGTGAGCATTAAATTTTATTTGATTTGTGTTAGTTCCTTTGTGGTGTGCAAAAGTACCTCCCATTGTTTGAAGCGGTGAAAGTAAATTTTGGTTAAGTATTTGATTCTTTGAGTCAATTAAAATATTTGTTTATTGCTTGTATGAGTGGGAAAATAACTATTTTCCGTTGATTCAACAGTAGTAGTTATTTTTCATTAATAAACAAATTGATTTTGCATTCATTTAGTTTTCATCTCATAAGTTACTTTTTGTAAAATGCATTAGATGACATTGTATTGAAAAGTCATTTTTTGAGATTTATCATTGGACATAGATTACATTGTTTAGTGATTGAAAACTAAAAGTGCATTGAGTGCATTCTCATTCATCGAAAGAAAAATTGAAATCATTTTTCTTTTGGTGGTTGCATTTAGAAAATGAAAGTTAAAGATCTAGTTAGAAAAGCTTTATTTTCTGCATTCTTCGTTGTTGCATCATTGTTTGAATCTCTTCCCATACTAGATTAGCTTTCATTGAAACTCAAAATATCCTTTTCTCATGATAGTTGCATCATAGGTGTTCAAGTGACATCATTTTGAGCCTTAAAACCGAAACTTGATTGAAGATAAACTTAAAATTTACCTCAATTAACTTAAGGAGCATTTGGAACTTAACACAAAAATTTAGAGGTCTAGGCTATAGACGTGTTTCGGCGTCATTAAACGTAGGACCTGTTGTTATTTTCTAGCGTTGTATCCCGAGGGTAAAATCTCGTTCCATGTACGGAAGTGTATAGGACTATTCTACAGTACTTTTGGGTATACCAGAGGTGCTCCACACATAGTAAGTATATGGGAACGCTCTCGTCGAACGGTTATGCATAAGACGAGACTACCACAAACTGCACTCCTGCATACTGTCGTGAATATTTTGGGAGTCCCAGATATGTTTCTATCCATCCATAGGTAACTGAGTCTGCCACCTTGTATACCATGATACACTAAACACAACATTAGGGGAGATTGGTTGTCGTACATTAAGTCCTTGGTTCGACAAAGTGTAGCAGTTCATGGTTTCTTGACAAGCCTTTATGCCTAGTTAACCCTTTTTTATTTATTTGTTGTTAATTTCTAAAATTAATTGACCACCGAATAATATCCTTCTTGTGGAAATATTCCTTAGTAGATATTAGGTTGAGACTAATGGCAATAGTTCTTGCATCTACCAACCAAGGAAACCCCTCTCATGGGAATCCTAGTCCTTTTCCTTCTTTTGGAAATGTTGGTGCTCCCTATATGGAAACATATCCCTTCCTGAATTCACCATTGGTTTGTTGGTTTGGTTATTTTCGACCCCTATGGTTCCGAATATCCAAACTTCTCCTAAACTAGGCTCTCCTCCACCTCAACCATATCAAACTCCAGTTAATTTTAAAATTGACCCTTTGCCCTCCTTGCATGTTTGTTCTTCTTCCTCTTATTCTTCATCGTCTGGTGAAAATGTGCAAGTTAGTAACCAGATGGATAAGAAGAAGAAAAATAAGCAAAGGGGCAACCAAGTAGTTGATGCTACTGATGCATTTTATGTTGAGAAACCTTCCAATTGACCTCATAAAGTGAAATTCCCTTGCAAGCTTTAAAAGGTTGACTACCTTCTTCAATATTGTCCTAGCATTCCCAAGGTATTAGAAGTGTGGTCCAAAGGTTCACATCAACCTTTGTCATTATGCTCTATAGATAATGATAGTGATAAACCTTCACATGGTGACAATAAAGCCTATGGGAAAAAGGGAAAAGTCAAATTTACCTGTTGGTTATGTGAATGGAATCATCTTATTCACCTTTTTCCTTGTATGGATGAAGCCTTTAAAGTGTTGGATAACATTACCGCTTCTAAACCTCGTCTTCGGCCTAGTTATCAGAAGGTTTCCCTTGACCTTCCAGTACTTGATCAAGTGATTCATTAGAACTCATCTCTAGTCAATCCCACTCTCTCTAAAAGTGAATCCCATGAGTCCATTTCTGACCAACCATTGGTCAAAAAATGGTTGACCCAGTTGCGATTTCATTTGATCGTGTCTATCATGTAAAGAGTGAAGTTTGTACCCCTAAAGTTTTTCCGGTTTCTTCAGATTCCAAAGAATTAGCGGGAAATCCTCTTGTTCCCACGGTACAAGGACCAATCCTCCCATTCTGACAATACATGGGGGTGATCCTCCCATTCCTGTAACTCAATAGGGTAGTTATCCCATTCTGATGCCACCCTCTGCAAGTAGTTTAGTCACTTTCTTTGATTGTAGTCGACTATCACGATATCGTCTTCTTTCTTATGTGCCCTTTCAGATCGCAGTACAAATTTATAATATACCCGCACCTAGCACACTCATAGATGAATGTGAATATGTTAGTATTGTTTCTTCAACTACTTGGCAAGCTTTAGGTTCTCCGCAGTTTGTGCCTGTTACCCAAAACATGTTAGCTTCTAACAGAGGAACTAGTCAACTGTTAGGGATCCTTCCTAAGTTTCCTATTACTTTGGGAGGAAAACTCATCTATCTTGACATGATGGTAGCACAAGGCCCTTTGGATTTTAATTTAATCCTTTTCTGTGACTATGTTTATGTCATGGGAGCTCTTATCTCTTCTCTCTTTCGTGTCATATGTTTCTCGCATGAAGGAAGAATTGCGGCCATCAATCAACTTTTGTTTGTTGGTCCTAATTTGAATCTTGATCAACCATCTCCCCCTAAATTTTCCTTGTATGCAAGTGGTATCACCACCGCCATAGGTTAATTATGTGGCCACTTGTTCCATGCGTGTGTCTACTGATGATCTAGTTAATGATATATTGCATCATGTAGTGGGAGCATTAGAGCCTGATCTTTCCATTAGATCCCTTGACATGAATCCCTTCCAGAGCATTGTTCTCCCATCTGATTAGAACCTCTTGGAATCCATGGCCTCTTATGGACTGTGATCAAGGTTCCCGGAGCAATGTTCTTTTATCTTATGTCAAGCTCCTTAAAAAAAAATCAAGGTTCTCGGAGTAGAGTTCCTTGTCTTCTGTCAAGCTCCTTAAAAAATGAATCAAGGTTCTCGGAGCACAGTTACTTTTCTTGTGTCAAGCTCCTTAAAAAATGAAATAAGGTGTAGTGAGAATGGTTCTTTTCATGCGTTAAGCTTGTTTAAAAAATGAAACAACTCCCCTTCCAATTCGAGTCTTTGTTTAGATCTCGTAAATTCTGAGTTGAGTGTTTCACTTGATCTTGTATATGAACCTTTATTACATCCACCTATAGTAACCAGTAGTCTGAATGGATTGAAGCTTGGGAGGCATGTACCTCGAATTGAGTCATTATGCTAGGGGCATACAAATCAATATCGAGCATAGTTTCTACATGTTTCAAGCTTGTGTAAAAATGAAACCAATTTCAAGGAGAGTTTCCTATGTTTCAAGCTTGTGAAAAATTGAAACCATTTTCATCTTACCTCTCATGATTTTCATTTATATCAGCTTGTTTATGCCATATGAGCCTCGTTTTTTCTCATTCCATCGTCACCATCTCTTTGGCTGATCATACGCTTTCACTGAGTTGTTTTACCCTTGCCCGAGGAACATCTGCGATGAGTACTCTTATTAGCGAGGCTCTTAACCTTTACATGTTTTGAGTAGTTCCATCATGATTGGAATGAGTTGCTATCCTTTTATACCACTCGTTCCTCCACGTGGAGTCCTCTTTTAGCTCTTTTTAGACTCCAAAAATATGAAAATATTGTCGAATAGTTGTCTTTTTTTACTTGTAAAAGTAAATGAAAAGACGTGTACTAAGTATGCGTTCAACCCTTTTCTGGACTGAGATAGACTAATGTACAAAAATAAGAGTACCTTAGTCACATGTGTGTAAGATGTTCTCTTGACTATTTTTTTCTACCTTTTCGGACTTAAGAGACTATCTACGAAAAGGGATATCTAAACAATGAACATGCAAGAACTATTGTCGTGATATTTAATATAAATTTGTCAACTCTCATAAGCCGCATGAGAGAATTTTCCAAGGTTCATAATTATTACATCCCAACTATTATTGTAGGTATACTCTTTTAAAAAGACATCTAATATTTTAATTTATTTAAAAATCATATAAATTAATATAATACATGATGTCTCTTAGCTTCTTCCTACCGTGCATTGGAAGGAAGAGAGCTTTATTGTCCAATGTTCATGTCTTCTAACATTTGATGTACTATCTCCCCTTCCTTGAAATCTAATTGAACAAAGTTGGTTGATATCCTATGATTTGAAGCAACCGAGTGGTGTTAAGGTTAATGTACATACTCCTTAAAATATTAATTATGCTTCCAAGACATCTATTTTATGTTTCATTGAAACCGAATTCATAATTATTTCATTTTGAGAGGTGCATTGATGTTCACTTTCATTAACCATAGAGGTCACCGAGAAAAGAGAGATTTTATTGCATTGAACAAACTCTTTATGTCTATCAATCTCCTAAACTTCCTTGTAATCTATCAATGGTACACCCATAATAGAGGTGATTGAAAATGGAAAATTTGAATTCAAACTAGTACTAGCCCATAGCAATAAATCCCTAGATCCAACACATGGGAAAGACCTCATACTCCAGAAACCAAACAACACTACGAGGGCACTAGAAGTCCAAATATTTCTGGAACCAATTGTAAAAATATCAATGTATTCAGAGCCCGATCAAACTAGATATTAATATCACTTGAGTTCAAAAATCAAAGCATTGAGTGATGAGAGTTGAATACAAGTAAAACTTACAAAATTAGGGAAGAGCACCACAAAAGAACTAAGGAGAAACTGCCAATAAAAAAGCGATGCAAACCCCAATGGAGAATTCAATAAATATGATTGTGCTTAATTCAAGCATGTGAACGGGAGGGGGAGATTCTACTTTAAAACCCCATCTATGTGCTTCAGGGTTGATTTGGGTGATGTTAAAACATATGGTAACTAAAGGTGATGGTACATGGTTTCATTTCATAACCTTGGGGACTTAATGGACTCAATAATGAAATTGTACCCCATTTTTCCACAACGTCCTTTGATTAAGAGATGTGGCTTTATTAGCTATTGCATAAACCGTAACTTTGATATTTTAGTTGTTTTGTTAGCTATTATGGTTTATTACAATGGCGTGCATGGGGTTGACATCTCGTATGGATGTACAAAAAGTTTGCCCTTGTGTAATACTCAAATAATTCCATATATCATGTTTGCCTTGAAAAAACAAGTATCATTACTAAACACCTTGGAAATGTAAATGGAAATGGAGAAACACCTTTCCAACATTAACAATAATGATGATTGGATATTGAGAAAAATTTGGCACCCTTTCATAACCCATATTAAAAACAAGGCCAACATTATTATTAAATAATACAATGTGCCTAATTAGCTGACCCGGATTTTAGTTTTGCATTGAGCATTGGTTCTTACCATTTATGATAGCTCGTTAACTCACTCTTAAGCCTAAATAACTTGTCTTGTAAAAATGCGTTGAGCTACTAAAAATGAAATGTTGAGAAGGTTAAACATTAACACATGGTCTCCAAATTGCTCAAAAATAAAAACCATGTTCTTAACCCTTTATGGAACATAGGGGATGTTGATTATAAGAAAGCCTAATGATACACAAGTTTTCCAAAGGAAAAGTATATTGAATATAAAATTTCCTTCTTTATCACTCACCCTTACAATAGACAACACTAGGGGTAAGTGCTCACTGATTTTGGTAAGTTAGACATTTCACGGTCATGGTCGTTAAGCTAAAAAGAACTCAATGTTGAACGCTCAATTGTCAAAGAAATGCAGTAGTAAGGTTACATACTAAAACATTAGATAGTAGTTACTCTCTCCTTTAAACTTTGGGCCATTATTATGGTGATACCAAATAATGATTAAATACCATTTAAATATTCAACATCACTTAACTCAATGTTGATAACTTAGGACAATGACCTATAGTTAATACAATTATCATTTATTGCTTTTTAAGTATTATCATAAATTATGTGTAGATGTATCCAATTTCAACCATGCTTCCCTTCTAAGATCAATTTTAAAAACTTTTGAAACTAAGAAGTCTTTTTGACATCTTCATTTTAGTAATATATATTTTTTAATTTAATCATTTTATGTAGTTTTTATATAACATTACCCAAACTATCTCCTACTCTATTACTTTTGCCTCAATAGAATTCAATTTTCAATTAGAGTGCTCTCAAAGAATGAAGTGTTGAATCAAGGACATAGATAAATGATGAGTTGAAATGCAAAGAAAAAATGCATAAATATAATGGAAGGAAAAAACATAAGCTTTATAAGTAACATGATAAGGAGAATGATAAAGGTGAAAGTCCATGGGCTGGAAATATAGAAGAGAAGTTGATTATTATAGAAATGGCGAGTGTGCAAGGAGGGTGGTGAAATAACGAAGTTAGTGCACGCTAAATAATATAGTGAGTTATCATGTCATTTCATAGTCGTGACAGAATGAGCGAGGGATTAGAATGACATGAACAACAACAAATCATTGGACCTGCAGGGCAAAGATATGTCACACAACTCTTGTGGGCCTACATCTCCTCCTTGGTCACATACCCCAAACATTGAGGTGTTCAATCTCCAAGTGGAAACTATAGCCAAATTATAGATGTGAAAACCCACAAAATTTGTGAAAAAGTTGGAGATTCCAAAGGTGGAAGTCTTCGCCCTCGAGGCCAGATTGAGGGCCTTGTAGTTGGCTTAGGGGGATTGGTGGGTCAGTTCATGGGGATTTGGCCATCCCCAAGAACAGTAAGGACCTGGGTGGAAAATAATTAGATCCCACTAATCAAAGGGGAAATTTCCTCTTCCTTTTGTAGGAAAGGGTTCTTCACCTCCTTCAAAAGCAAGGAAAATCAAGACATGAATTTTCAAAGTGTTTGGGCTAGTTCTCTCTCCCACGTGCTAGACAAAGCTATGGTTTATGCAGAAGGGTTATCTCTAGTTCAATACTGGAAGAAAGAGGAGAAAAAGGCAAGTGAAGGTCACTAAGGGTTTCTCTCTATCCCTAAGTTAGAAGGAAAGGCAAGCAAAGGGAAGAAGGAGGCTCTAAGAGGAAGATCGAAGTTTTCAAGTGTGGTAACAGTTGTCGGGAAAAAAAAAAATTGGATCTGCGATAGGAGGTCGAAGATCCTGCAATAGGAGGCCGAGTTGGTGACTAATCTTGATCTTGGAGTGTATTAGTCTAAGTCACAAGGTCTTGGTATTCGTCAATTGAAGGATCTATAAGAAGAGAAGAGATTTAAGGGTGTTCCTCTCAAGAGGGTGGTTTTGGCACTCGCTTGCAGCGTATATACTGTGTCACTATTCTTATTGTTTTTGGTATTTTTTTGATGTATCTCACATTACAATCATAAGGAACAAAGCTAATAAGAAAAAAAAGGTAACACAAACAGTTATCAAGTTAAAGAGAATTAACATATTCATTTCCCTGTTGAATTCTCAACATGGTATGAGAGCTAAGGTTAGCTAACGGCATCATGAAGATCTCCTCTACAATGAAGAAACTCATCAAGAAGTGTTCCAAGATAGAAAACTATCTCAAGGAAGGTACCAAGAAAGTGTGGGGTCTCTTACTTTCTTGAAAGAAAATATCAATCAAGGAAAAGGATGAAGGTATCTTCTTCACTCTCTATGGCACATTCCAAGATGAAGACATTTGG
>APFE031615914.1:0-11285 GCA_000404065.3 Pinus taeda
GGGGGGGGGGATCATAAAGATCATTGCCTCCCCCCCCAGACCGCCCTTGTAGTGAAAATATTACAAGCGGCATTGCTTCCACATTACGAACTGGGATCTAATGTGGTGATACCTCTGAATAAAGAAGATAATCAGGCTCCACACCCAACAAAAAGTAGTAAAACATACTTCTTGCTGGAATTGATTAATTTATTGGATTGATTGGAATTTACCAACAAATTTTATGACCTACCTTTGTGCATGTTGATGGTGAATGATTTTCCATCCTTGATGAATTGGTACTAGCTAGCTCTCTGCATGAATATTGCATCTTGCATGTACATGTAGGGAATTTTAAAAACCACCCCACATACATTAAGGGGAACTACATCTAGGTCTAATTCATTAATAAAATCAATACTAATAACGAACCTAATTTTTCACAATTTTGTTCCTTCAACTATGCATCCTTATTTACCCATCCTAATGGATATGGACTTGGGTTTATCATGAACTTTCAATCCCATTTTTTTTTACCATCTATATTGCAATGAGGTTTTTCTATGATTGTGAGTCAAACAAAGAATCAGTCTATGTCTTCTTGACATGTATCTTTATGTTTGGTCATTTATTTCTCTTCCTATTGTTGAAGGCTACTCGGATTCACCTCCTTCTATGTTGACATACATATGATCTTCTCATCCACATCCAAGATTCTTTCAACCTAGTTGCTTGATTCGGTGGCTATGAAATTCTTCTTCTTGTTGTCTTTCTTTTTATCTTCGAGATAATCTCTAGATGCAACTTAAAACACTTCTCCTATGTATGACCATCAATGTTGTAATGTCTACAGTGGTTTTTGGGATCTTTTCACTAGTTTTTTTTTTTGTTTTCTTACTTTTTTCTTTTCTCCCTTTCCATTTCTTCTTCCCTTCCTTAGAAATGTCTTGTTTCACCTTCTGCTTTGTTCCACTTGATTTCCTTTTCTTCAGACCTATGTTCTCCAGGTATTGTGCTTGTACACAAACCTCATCCATCGATCTAGGTTTAAATAGCATCACTTTCATCCATAGATGGTTTTGTATACCACCTATATACTTGAGGAGTACATAAGGGTTCTTTAGGGAGATACATAGCATTATGGACATATTTTTTAACTTTGTGTTGTGCTCCTATACACTCTTCCCTTACTTCTTTATGAAGTATTGCCACCAGATCCGTTAGTCTTCTACACACCCAATAGGGTAAAATTGTGACTTTATGGGGGTTTTGAATTCCTTCCACTTAGTCACTAGAGGATCTCCCTCCAACCTCAAGGTCTTAGGGTGGATTTCCCACCAAGTCAAGGCATGGCCCTCTAATTTTAGCCATGCAAATAAAATATTATGTTCCTCCTCTATATGATGAACATTGAAATACACTTCTAATTTAGAAAACTAATGGTTTAGCTTATGAGCAGATATTTTGAATGGTTCATAGCACCCGAACAAGGTTGATATTTTTTGGGTCCTTTCTTTAGTTGGTTATTTGTTTCTTCTTGACCTCCCGATCTCCCCTCTTATATGTCCTTTGCATTAGAACCCCCACATTCTCCAGGTATCCTGAGCTTATTGTTCAGGCCCAACATGAGAAGATTCACATTATGGCTTATATCTGCAACGTGTGCTTCTGGCCATGAAAACCTCTCCTTTACGATATTAGGAGAATTATTCACATATTTGTCAGCCATGACTAGGGTTTTCTAACTTTTGGCCAAGCTAATTAATATCCCCTACAAATATCCACAATATACCCAAACAATACTTCTCTGATACAAACATGATACATAAACTACCATGGATGTTCCATTGGATAGCTTGTCACAACATATTTGATAAAACTATATTTAAAAATTTGAAATCTACATTATTAGGGTTTTATTACTATTTAGATTTATGGATCTATATATTACTATTAATTTGTATGCATGAAAATTAAAACTATGTAAAAATTAGAGGATAGTGAAATAAAAAATCACAAACCATGATTTGACACAAGATAAAACCTAGGAAACCCTTTCGAGAAAAAACGCATCTAGAAGGTGACGTCACTCTAATCTGAAAAATGAGGCTATGAATTTCCTCATGTAATTGTGCTACCCAAAAATACTCCTAAACTCAGAAACATTAGTAGCCACTAGACATTTCATGATAGCCTCCATATTGATAGGATTTATCTTCAACTCTCCTCCACCTATCACATACCCCACATACACCAAAGATTGTTGTGAAAACTCACACTTATTTTATATTGCTAGTTGTTGGTGCTTCTTTAATGTCTCTAACACCTACGTAAAATTTTATATGTGCTCCTCCTAGGTATCATTGTATACAAGTATATTATCCAAATAGACAATAATAAATGAATCTATAAAATGGTATAGTATATCATTCATTAACCTCATAAATGTAGTTAGTGCATTACATAGGTCGAATGGCATGACTAACCACTCATATAAACCCTGCCTAGCTTTGAAGGTAGTATTCTAGGTATATTCTTCTCTAACTCAAACATGGCGGTATATAGACTTTATGTATATATTTGTGAAGTACTTTGGTTGTTGCAGATGACCCAGCAAATCATCTATCCTAGGTAGGGGGTGCTTTTTCTTTAGCATAATTTTATTCAATGCTCTGTAATCAATATACATCTTCCAAGTGCCATCTTTCTTTGGTGCAATGATGATATGTGACCCACATGGTGATGAAGTTGGTCAAATGGCACCCTATTCCAGTAGATGTTGCAATTTTTTCTTCACCTCACTTGCTTCTACAACAGACTACTTGTATAGCCCAATGTTTGGCATTGGGGAGTCTGACAATTCCTAGATCTTGTGCTCCACTTCCCTCTTGGGTGGTAACTACTTAGGATCTTGTAACACATCCCTATATGCATGTAGAAACTCTTCTAGTTGTTTTTTTTATGTTTCCTAGTACACCCATCCAAGGATTCATTACCTCTTATTGACTCTTCCATAGATATAGTTTCTCTAAAAAATAGTAAAACATACTTATTTTTGGGACAGATCAATTTCCAGGCTTAGTTGGCACTTACCAATGAAATTTTTGACTTTCCTTTATGTGCATTAATGGTGAAAAAATTTCCATCCTTGACGATTCAGTACTAGTTGGATCCCAAAATGAATATCGCATCATGCATGTACATGAAGGGACTTCCAAACACCACCCCACATACATCAAGGGGAACTACATCGAGTTTTGTTTCATCAATAAATTAGCATAAATAGCAAGCCTAAAGTTATTTTTTTTTCCCTCAACTCTGCGACCTTATTTACCCATCCCAATGGATATGGGCTTAGATGATCATGAGATTTCAATCCAAATTTTTTGACCAGCACTATTGAAATGAGATTCACCTATGATCCTGAGTCAAACATAGCATCAATATCTGTCTTCTTGACTTGTGTCATTATGTGGATGATTTTGTTCATTTCTTTCTCTTCATGTTTCTAAATGTTACTTAGATTCACCTCCTTATGCATTGGAATACATACAATATTCTCATCCACTTTCAATTTCATTTCAACCTGGTTGATCGAATCAATGGCCATGAAATTATTCTTATTGTCTTTCTTTTTGTTGTTTAGGTTAATCTCTTGATGCAACTTCCAATGCTTCTGCTCTGTATGGCCCTCAATGTTGTAGTGGTTGCAGTGGTTGTTGGGATACTTGCATTGGTGTTTTGTGGCATTGTATTTTTATCTTTCCCCCTTTCCACTTCTTCTTCCCCTCCTTAGAAGCGTCATTGTTTTCCTTCTGCTTCGATCCACTAGAGTTCCCTTTCTTCAAGCCTATGTTCTCTAAGTATTGTGCCTGTACATAAGCCTCGTCCACGAATTCATTTTATTCCATAGATGGTTTTGTATACCCCCAAGATACTTTAAGAGAACTTTTGGGTTGTTTGGGAAGGTACCTAACATTATGGTTTTCTTTCTCAATTTTATGGTGTACTCTTGTACGTTATGCCCCTGCTTTTATTTTAAGTAGTGCCATCGAATTCACTGATCCTATACATACTGAATAGGGTAAAATTGTGACTTTATGATGGTTTTGAAGTCCTCCCACTTAGTCACTAGAGTATCTCCCTTCAAACTCAAAGTTTCTATGTCAATTTCCCACCAAGTCAAGGCATGGACCACTAATTTCAGTCTCATAAATGAAAGATTATGATCCTCCTTTATATAATGAACACTAAAATAAACTTCAAATTGCTATAACCATTGATTTAGATTCAGAGTTCTTATATCACCTCGGTATGCCTTCATATATATTATTTCTTCCATTTTGAGCAGGGACTATGAATGGCTCACAACACTCAAACTATGGTTGATTTTTTTTTAGTCCTTTCTTTTCTTGGTTCTCTATTTCTTCTAGATCCCCTAATTATTAGAAAATGTAACTAGGTTTGGTCTTCATTAATGCATTTGATTCATCATGTAATGTAAGTCTTTTCAAAAGAACAAAGAAAATAGTTTTTATAATTATTATTATGACTTATTAAAGCATGGGTTTCATGCTTGGGTCATCATGTTTTAGGTCAAAATCCCCATTGAGGACTTCTAGGATTTATTCTGAGTTGTTGGAGCATTGTACCTTTAAACAGACCCTTCTTGGGCTTTGGAATCATGTAAGAAGGTTCAGTATTGAGTCAAAAATGAAATATGTTGCCTCCACACGAAGTCTGCCTTAAGATGATCAAGTCAGACTCAAGGAGGGTTATTTGACCTCACCTAAAGGCTATAAAAGAAATAGTTTGAATTCATTTATAGAATAAAATCTAAAGAAAGTTCAATATCTCTATGGAAGCTAGAAAAAGTGTGAAGTGAAGGAAGAGGGCTAAAGAAGTGTGAGTTTGGTTCAGGTGAAAGAAGAAAGGAAAATAGAAATTTTAGTGCATCTCTTTCTCTCCCTCATGCCCTAGATTGGAAGATCGAATTTACCTTGCTGATGTCACTGCCAGTTGTTGCATGTTGTTGCTGCGAGAACAAGTATATACCAAAGTTGTTTTATTTTTGGTGTTGTTGCTTCAGGAATTTATATTGGGCCAACATCAAAGTTCCTAGGTCAAGATCAAAGTCTTTCATCCAAGATAAAAGTCTCCAAAGCAACATCGAAGTTACTGGGTCCAAGAAAGTGTTACATAGTGCTTCTACTGTTGTTGTTGATACCAAGTCAAATAGGATCATCAGCAAAGGAAGAAGAAGGTTGACTTGGTGTGGAGGAAAGTTTGTGTCAAGGTCTAGAGTCTTGGATTATCTCAGGAAAACTATTGAAGGAAGAATTGTTGACTTGGTTTTCCCCTAGAGAGGGGTTTTTCCCTGGCTGTGTGCCTATATCTGGTGTCCATTGATTTATGTGCTATTGCTTGATGAACTAAAATGAAATAATATATAAATTAAATCTAATAAAAAATCAATAACATCACAAGTAATTATCAAGTATAAGAAAATATTTCTACCTTTCTGATTTTCTAACACTAATCTCCCTTATGAACTATCTTTTATGTTAGAACCCCCATCCTTTCTTAGTATCTTAAGAATATTTTTTAGGGCTTACATGAGGAGATTCATAATATGGCTTATATCTACAACTTGTGTTTCCAGCCACAAAAAATTTTCCTTTATAGGATCAGGAGGGTTATTAATAGATTTTTCAATCTTGACTAGGGTTTTTTTACTTTTGGCTTGGTTTATTTAGATCCCTTGTAAATATCCATAATATACCTAAGTAAACATAATATTATACCAATATGATACATAAAATATCATGGATATTCCACTAGACATTTATCGCAACATATTTGATAAAACTATATTTAAAAATCTGAAATCTACACTATTATGGTTGCATTTCTCTTTAGATTCCTAGATTTGTAGATCAATATTAATTGTGTATGAATTAAAATTAAAACTATGTAGAAAATAAAGAAAAATTAAATAAAAACTCTCGAACCCCGATATGACACAAGATATAGCTAGGAAACCCTTTTGCAAGAAAACCCAAATGGAAGGTGAGGTCATTATGCTCTCCTTCTATGAATAGAAAATGGTTGTGAGTAAAAGGAAGTAAGGCCTATAACCCGTGGGGTACTACAGTGTAAAAATACTAACCATGTATTATCTCCCTATCCCTCTTATCTATTTTTCCAATCTATGGAACAAATGCACTCGAAAGAATGGAACCCCTTTTCCTCCTAGTGGCTTGGTTATAACACAATCTGATAGCCTACTAGTGCTTAAATTTGACTCCATAAACTCTTAACCAAAGTTACAATATGGACTCTTATATATTATCATTCATCATAAGTAACTATATAGCCCATTTTCCAAGAATAATCAGGTCCAACGTGGCATCCTCTCTAATTATAGTGGTAAAAATAGGAAGGTTAACTTCCAAGTGGCATAAATTTTGCATATGAACTCTGATTGAGGTATTTGTGTTGTTGGAAAAGTATTTGTGTATAGAATATGAAATAAAGGTGATGTGGAAAATTTTACCCCCAAAAGCATCTTTTGATGCCTCAAAATTCTCCCAGAAGGTTTAAGACCCCAATTTGCAAAACTAAGTCCTACTGGTGAAAAATGGTTCTTTAGCTTATTCCTTTACTTTTTCCACTCTAAAATCATCAATATGGATGAAAAACATATCATGATTCAATAAGTATGACACCTCCCAATTTTTGGAATCTCTTAATCCCTAAAAGCTTCTACTAAATTAGGTGAGGAAATTTTTCCTCCACCTTCTCTTTGGAGAACCATTTAGCTTTGCCTAGAAGTTGCCCTTTCAACCCAATTTTCCAAAGGACATGTTGCAATTTTCATGTCTTTATGGACCTCTTGTTCAATTCTATCTTCTGTCAACTCTGCAAAAGAAACTGGATCCAAATCCTTTTCAGAAGGCAAGACTTGTTCCTTTTCCAAATCTAACATGGAAGGACCATAGAGATTTAAATTCTCCACATTCACAAATGAGTAAATGTGCAGGTATGGGGGTATCCTAAGTCTGTAGGAATTACCTCCCACCTTTTCTAATATCTCAATGGGACCATATCACATAGCCTTAGTTTTCTTATGAGGACCTTATAGCCTCTCCTTGTTCAATTATAACCATAATTTGTCTCCCACCTTAATAGACTTCTTTGTTTTGTGTTGATCATGCCTGGCCTTGTATTTTTCCAGTGACTTACATAATGTCTCATGTACCAATATATGGTTTTTCCATATCTTTTCTACAAATTTTCCAACCCTCAAGGAATCCCTTGTAATATCCTCCTTTGCTCCTCCTTTCTACCCATATGCAATATCCAAATGTGAAGGTGACAAATATCTAAAACAAGTTTCAAATGGGGACCTACCATTAGAATGGAGTGATCTATTATAAAAATTGTTATATATATACCAGATTTTGATCGTAGGTCTTTGTATGTTTTTTATTATAACACCTCAAATTCTACACCAAATTATTGTTGACTACTTTTGTCTTCATATTTGTTTGAATATGGAATGACATAGACCTCTTCAACTTCATGCCCATATTCTCCTACAATGCAGTCCAAAATGCACTGAGAAATCTCATGTCCTTGTATGAAATGATGCTTCATGGTATCCCAAAGTGCACCCAAAGTTTTTTTTTTCTTACCCGCTAATGATCTTTTTACAGGGGCTCAGATCACACATCTTTTTGAACCTATCAACTACCATGAACAGGTAGTCATATCCCTTCTTGGTTATTGTTAAACCTCGCATAAATTACATGGAAATGATTTCAAAGGATGAGTGGGTATAATTAAGGGATGATATAGACCCTATTTCCTGTTACTAGGCTTACTAGTACAAAAAACCATGAATCATCTTATGAACCTAGCTACCTATTCTTACATATTTGGCCAGTACACATATCTTTGCAAGTTTTACATTGTCTTCCCTACATCAAAGTTCCCAAAAACCTTGGAGGTGTGAGCCTCTTTGATCAATTGCAAACACTCACCTTCAGGAACACATAACTTACCCAACCTATATAGTAACCAGTCATAGAGATTGTAGTTAACAGTATTTTTGTCATTGTGCAAAGGGCTCTGACTTTGCAACTGATGAAATTCCACCTTGAAGTCCTCATCCTCTAAATATGCTTATTTGTGTGTATCATGGATGAATGGATCCATGTGCATCAATGTTCCCAAAGTTTTGATATTTAATGTGGGTGGCCTTGAAAGCATGTCAATCAAATTTTTTGTTCTGCCCTTCTTATGCTTTATCACTAAATGAAAATGTTGTGGAAACCCCATCCACTTGCAACGCTTGGTCTACTATATCATACTCTTGGTCTGCAAGCATTATAGTTGTTGGTTATTTGTGTGGATTATTTTCTCTTTTCCCATCAAATAGTGCTTCCACTTCTTCACAACTTGCACCAAGGCATAGCACTCCATGTCGTAGGTAGGGTAGTTATGGATTTCCCCATAAAATACTTCATAATGGTAACATACAAGCCTTCCTCCCTACATCAATATTTCTCCCATAGCATACCCACTTGCATTTGTCTCCACATCAAAGGGCTAATGCAAGTTTGGTAATGTCAGAACTAGTGCTTGACTAATTTTCTTCTTTAGCTCCTCAAAGGCCCTTTGTTGAAACTTTCCCCAATGGAAACTCTTTCCACTTGATGTTATGATCTAGAGTGGTGTTGCTACCATTGAAAATGAGGTTATGAATTTCCTCAAGTATTGTGTTGCCCCAGCAAAACTCATAACCTCAGAAATGTTAGTAGGTGTCGGTCATTCCATGATGGCCTCCATCTTGGAGGATCTATCTATAGCTCTCATCCACCTATCATATATCCCACACACACCAAATATTATTATTCAAACTCACATTTCTTGAGATTTTTTTTGCATTTAGTGGTTCTTTAATATCTCCAACACCTGCGTTGAATGTAATATGTGTTCCTCCCAAGCATCACTATATACCAATTTATCATCCAAATGGAAAATAACAAATGAATCTATAAAAAGGCATAGTATAGCATTCATTAACCTCATAAATGTATCTGGTTCATTGCATAGGTTGAATGGCATGAATAACCACTCATACAAACCTTGCTTGGTTTTGAAGGTGGTATTTCAAGTATCATATTCTTTGAATTGAACCTAGTGATATCAAGACTTTAAGTCTATCTCAGTGAAGTACTTATCTTGCTACAACTAGTCAAGTAGATCATTTATCCTAGGTAGGGGGTATTTGTTCTTGAGCATAATTTTATTTAGCACCCTGTAATCAATACGCATCCTCCAAGTCCCATCCTTTTTCAGTACAATGATGATGGGTGACCCCCTTGGTGATGTACTTGGTCAAATGATACCATATTCTAGCATTTGTTGCAACTATTTATTCACCTCACTTACTTCTAAAATAGGATAATTATATAGCCCAAAGTTTGGCAATGGAGTTCAACAATAGCTAGATCTTTTGATCGACTTCCCTCTTGGGTGGTAACCTTATAGGCTCCTAGAACGCATCCCTATATGCCTACAAAAACTCTTAAATTTGTTGCTTATGTTTCTTATTACACCCCTCTAGGGATGCCTTGCCTCTTACTGACTCTTCTATAGACCGATTTTCTCTTAAAAATAGTGAAACATAGTTCTTGCTAGAACTGATCATTTTCTTGGCTTGGTTGGCACTTAATAGTGAAATTTTTGACTTGAATTTTTTTCCATTGATGGTGAACGATTTTCCATCCTTGATGAGGTGGAACTAGTTGGCTCTCTGCATGAATATTACATCTCACATGTACATGTAGGAACTTACAAATGTTGAGAAATATAGGGCATCAGTGGTTAGGTGATTTCTCTACTTATGATAATTTCTTGTGATAGACTTTTTCTTCTTGATTATGATCTTCTCGTTCTTGAAATTATTATTGTGTTATTTTCATCAAGACAATTACCATATCATGAAAAAAATAAAGAGGAAATACCAAACGAAATTATTTTTATAGATCTTCAATTAATGAACACCAAGACCATGACAATGACCCTTAACACTAGAGTACTCCCAAGACCAAGTCACTAGCCTCCTTTCCAATACTTCTCTTCATCTTCCTCTTCTCGAAATCCTTAAGAATCTTGGTTTCCTTGATGGACGTCTGCAACCCTATTATAGAAACCCTAGAACACTTTTTCTCCTTGATGAGTCTCTTCCGGAGAGAGAACTATTGCATTTCTACTCAGCTTCTTCTAACTAGATATTCTACCCAAATAAGATCACCTTAATGTAGCTAAAAAAAAATTGAACTTTTTTTGCTACCTTTGTATCTTATGCTTTTGCACGTGGGAGGATATACTACCCTAAAACAATCCTCAACAAACTACACTCTCTTTCCTTCTTGCTTCATTGAGATAGATGCTCCTTTGACTATGTTTTCGCACTTCCTTGTAGGCTTTCTTGACCGAATTTATTTCTATCAACTGAGGTCGAGGACTTGTATATATACGTGTTTTCCCATGTCCTTTAGGCCAACATGATCTCAGGAATAGGCGGGCTTTACCTTGGATAGAGGCCGACTTCATCTTCTTGATTCTTCCTTCGTTGTAGGCCGATTTGATGAGGGCTAGTGACAAGGTCTTGGAGGATGACTTTACATAAACAACTGTGACTCTTTTACAATGTGTAACATATCTTCATTACATGACAATGACTATTTATACTTTTATGACTAGATGACAAAATTCCTAAGGGATCTCAATGTGATCCTATACTAAAAGAAAATCTCTAGCTCATGAAACCCATGATGCAAGCATTACAATAATCTTATTTTTCTTCTTTACATATTTCACATAAAATCACAATTACATGTCATTATGAGGACCAAACCTAGTTACACTTTACAACACTCCCTCTTAACTAGGGAGGTATTCATAATGGTACTTGGTCATTCTCAATTTGAAGAATTTCTCATAAGAAGAATCAGATTGGTAACCCATTTTTTTAGCAACATATTAACCAGATTTTTTATATATCAAGGCCTTGACTAATAACTCTATATCTCCACAAGATCTAAGCTCAATGCTGGTGAGACTATTGATTTATAGACACCCTTATCATTGTCTCTTTTAGAACATACCTGTTATAGACATTTTTGGGCACTGCAACCCCAATAATAAATGTCCATAAACTGAGGGCTCCTAAGTCCCTAAAAGTGTTGCTTTCCTACCTAAAGGAACAAGGTCAGCTGATTACATCATCTCCC
>APFE031615920.1:0-20915 GCA_000404065.3 Pinus taeda
CCCCTTGACACCATGGATTGGATCAGACTACCCACTTGGAACAGTTCAGGGGCATCATCATTTTGGGAAGCCATTATCTACTCAATGCCCATGATTAGAGACAATTTGGCTTGGAGGATCAGAGATGGAGCACAAGCCAGGATTGGCATTGACCCTTGGGCTAGTAGTGGGGGAAGGAATCAACTACCGCGTGAATTAGTTGAGTATCTCCTTACTCATGACATCAAGGTGATTGCACACATTGTGGATCAAGAAGCCTCTGACATATTCCATCAAGCCTAGCACACAGCTCAGTAATTGAACCTCCCACTGCAGTGGCATCAAGCATGGGAATCATATAGGGAGGCACTGACGGAATCTCACATTAGAATTACAGAGGGGCAATACGAGCTGATCTGGAGTCTGTCAGACGCGGGATATTACACACCGAAGATTGGGTATACACTCCTCATTAGCCACAAAAAACCGGATTTATTGATGGACTGGTGGCATCACATATGGAAGTTATCCACTCCCCCGAGAGCCAAGCTATTCTTCTGGTGCGTTCTCCGGAACAAGGCACCCACGGGAGAAAATCTTCAGCGCAGAGCACACCATGGCCCTACCTGGTGTGTGTTATGTAAATCCGCATTGGAGTATACAGACCACCTGTTCCTACATTGCAGTGCCGCGATCGATTTGTGGACTAACATTAAAAACTCTATCGCATACATCGGCCTCTGGGCAGGACAAAATATTGTGGAGGCTTGGACTGAATGGTCTATTAGACACAAAGGCACCAAAATGATTAGTCTTCTTGTCATAGTAATATGGCACTTATGGAAGACGAGGAACCAGCTTGTCTTCCAGGATAAACATGTACACTGGCACCTGCTAGAAGCCCGCATCATTGCGGCATTCAACGAACTCCCGGATCCCCCACCTGCTCACGTTCGACGTACCCACTCGCCTCCCCTCATAGACTGATCCACCCCGTGGGCATTTTTTGATGGCGCAGTAAACCAGCAGAGTTGTGGAGGAGGAATAATCATACATAAATTGGATCAGCACCTCTACAGAACTAAAGCAAGATTGGGCACTGGCTCAAACAATTACGCTGAACTTATTACTCTCAGACACCTCCTCCACTTTGCATTGGGCCATAACATCACCTGCATAAACATATTTGGGGATTCTAAAATCATTATAGACTAGTTCAACAACAATGCAATCTGTCACATACACACACTCAGCATAATTTTGCATGAGATTCAAGAATTCAAATCTGCTTTTAACATCATCTCATGTTCACACATCTACAGGGAGCACAATAAGAGTGCCGACAGATTATCCAAGGAGGCCGCGCTAATGGACCGAGGAGTATGGGAAGTTACCGAAGTTCATGGATAGCAGGAATTCAAATATTATCACCGTCCATACATGGATCAGCAATACCAGCAAGCATCTCAACAATAACTTTTATGGAACACTTTTGTTTGATTATAACAGTATTTATGTATATATACCTTGAACATAATGAGCAGTAAGCAAACCAATGTGGCTTTTTTGTAATATTTTTTGCAAAATTTAAGATGACCCTGCGTGGAACATCTTAAGTTTGGACTGATCACATTTTTGATGATGGCAAATAGGCACGTTGTATACACAGTGACCTCAAGCATATCCATAGCGATATCAATGTAATTTTCAAATCATTAATGAAAGTTACAGATTTTTCCAGTGGAAAAAAGTAAGAATAAATTTTATATTAAAATACATTAACAAAAGCTAATACATTAATACATTAGTTTATCAAATCATACTTTTGTTCTAACTAAAAAGTCATATACTTAAAATATGGTATTAATAAGATTTATATTAAAATATGGTATTAATAATATTTATATTAAAATATTGGTATCAATAAGATCTATATTAAAATATAATAACATAATCTATACATTAGTTTTTAGAAATCGAGATTCAAATCATTACTATTGGGAAAATTAATTCTATACTCAAAATCTAAAAATAACTATAAGTAAATTAAAACAATACTTATTAATTAAGTGTGAAAAAACATATACTTCTAATGACATAGAATAAATTAAAATTAGGATTCCAATTAAAAATTAAAATATTAAAAGTAAAATCCTTTGACTGGTCGTCTCCCTAACCCTAACCACATTGCATCTCATATTTATAACCTCCATCTTTTCTCTTCTTTGTAGATTCAATCCTGAAGATGAGTCTTGTTATAGACTCAAAACGTAGACTTAAAAATGCAGATTGTGGAATTTCCGATCTCTCAATCCAAAATATTGCACTATAGAAATCTCCAAAAAAACCGGAATAATATTGTCTGTCAGGAAACTTGGGAAAGTTTTGTAAGATTTTGGGTTGTTCCTGTGTGTTCTAGCTCGAATATCAAAGTTTTCTTGGAATATTTTATCTTAGCAATTGTAATCTCCTTTTATTAATGCAAATTCCTATTAGTTTCTTTAAAAATAATAATAATTTCTCTATATATAAAGGCTTTCTTTTGCTTCTTGTTTTGACATATCAATTGAGATATTCCATATTAATGATTGCTTTTGTGCCTATTTGGGTATATAAAAAATATATTTCTCTTAAGTCCCAAATACATTCTCTTCAACAACAACTTATAACTCCAACATGGTGGCCAATCCTCAATCTATCACATTTCCTTTGTGATTTTCCTACTTCCCATGTAAAAAATATGACTCATTCCATTCATTTTTTCCTTCAAAATATCTTCATTCTATTGAACATTCTCATCACCATATATTTACACATGTAGATAAATAGAGCAAGAGAAATACTAAAATTACAGAAATTGAACAAAAGATTAAAACTATGCAACAACAACTCAAATCTTAAATAACTACCAACTGAGATTACTAATGAAAAAGAAAATATTAAAATGCTTAGACTAGAAAAATATAACATTCATCTAATGAGTTGTCTAGAATATATGAAGAGTCTTTAGTAATAGATGAAAACCAATTTCAAGATCAACATGACGAACAAAATCTTATTCTAGGAGTAGAATAATCACTACAAGTTGATTAACAAGAAAAAGCTTTAAAATAGAGTTACATGGCATTAGATAAAGAGTATTAATTTCCATATCCATAAAAATTAGTGGATATAAAGTGTTATGAATTGGATGCTCAAATAGACATTGGATCAATGACTTCTTGTGCAAAGAGCATTGCAAATTTAGAATATTGTTAGGAGAGTGAAAGCCATAAACAAATAACCAATGAATATCCATAGGTATACTAAAGATATTTCCATATATGTTGACGATATTCATTATTCAATTATATTATATGAATATACTACTGTTGTTTTATCCTACATGCTCAAGATTTTGCAGGGAACCATTTATCATTCACTTTTGGCCCTAATTATGTACAATTATATATAGAAGGAATAAAGACCCATGTACATAATAATAATAGTTTTTAATTTAAGATATTAGATGAAGCTTCTCAGGAAGAAAATGAAAAAAACCTTGCTCAAGGGAAAATGCAAGAATTAAGAATATCTTTATACATAATAAGGATTAGTCTTATCACAACAAAGTTGAAAAAAACAATGTACTTTTGAGTTACTTAATACTTTTTGGCACATATAACAATATTTTGTAGACCTATCCTCTAGAGAAAACTTCAAAGATAGTAATAAAAAAGCTACAACACATTTAATGTCGCCAATAGATTAAGCATATTGCAAAAAGATATTACAAAGTAACTTGAAAAAATATTGATAGAGAAACGTAGAAGCCTTTGGGCTTGTCTTACTATCTCTCAAAAATAATTTTAAGCAAATAAAACAAAAGGTAAGCCTAGAATGGTCCTAAATTATACAAAGTTGATTGATGCTTTAATGCCAATTAGGTATCCATTTCCAAATAAGGAAGCATTGCTACACAAAATTCAAAATTGTAATGTACGTAGCAAGTTTGATTTGAAGAATGGATTTTGGTGGAGCGACATTACCTTTAAACATAAATATAAGACAAGAAATTTAGTTCCTCATGACCAATACCATTGGTGAATAATTCCATTTGGGTTGTTGTCATTGAATGCTCCATCTAAATTCCAAAAGTAGATGGATGATATATTGGTGATATGAATTCTTCCATAGTTTACATTAATGATATTCTAATTTGTTCAAAAGATTAAAAGGAGCATGCCAAACCCTTAAAATAATTCTATCAAAATTTTTGTAAGTATGTATTGTTCCTATTTGCCAAAAAAATAGAAATTAGCCAAACTAGGATTGAATTTCTATGTTTGATCATAGCAGCAAGAAAGATAAATCTTCACTTAAGATCATGTTTTACAGAATATAAAGTTTTATAGATATGCTAATAGATAAACTCAAGTTGTAGCATTTTCGTGGAAACCTAAACTATGTAAGATACTTCTTTAAAGATCAAGTTGAAGATGTTTCTTGTATGTTTACCATATTGAAAAATAAGACTACATTGTGAACTATCAAAATCACTATTGCTATAAAAAATATCAAAGAGAAGGGAAAAAATATGCCTAACCTATGTTACCCAAGGATGGATGTAAGTTTATTTTGGAAGTAGTTTCTTCCTCAAATTCATGATTAGGAGTTTTATTTCAAAAGGTTAAAAGGCAAGAAGAAATCTATATGTGTGCATCTAGAGTATCCAAAGGCATTGAAGTAAATTTTCCATCAAGTCATAGGGAAATATTAACAAGGGAAAACTCAATATCTAGATTCAAATTATTCATAAAGTTGATGCATTTCATTATCATAATAAATATGAAACATATGGTAGGAATGTTGGGAAATAGGAGAATACTAGAGTAACGAAATACTCATATTTTCATATAGATTTTATGGTTAGATAGCTTCAATTTGACTTAAAGTAAAAGGTTAGAAAATAAAAAAACATAGTAGATTTATTGACTAGAGAAGTCAATCCACAACCATAGGAATAAGATAAGAAAAATATATACTTTTCGCAGATGCTAATTGCAAAAGAGAAGGGTACACAAATCCATATAGAAGAAAACATATGAGAAGAACCAATAATTTTGTGTTTTTATCACCTTATTAAAGCCATCAAAACCAAATTTGAACGTGAAAGAATCCTAGAAGCTTGGGCTTCTAAGTTAATAGTGAAAATAATTACTTATATTTGAACCAAGATGTTATGTTTAAATAGCATGCGTGAAGATGGAGGACCTAATCAAGGGCAAAGTATTTTCCAAATATTTGATCCTATCATATATTTATATGATTGATGTGAGATCTTAGATTTGATTGAATTTAGAAGGTCAATTTGGATCATATTTAATTGAAAATAATAGTCCCATACCCCTGGTCATAGTGGTTCTTGATATTCATCAAAAAATTTGATCCACGTGTAGATTTTGAGCCACTAAATTTCAATTTATTGTTAATCTCCTAGTTGATTTGTTAATTGGAGTACAATATAATTCTCAGTTCAAATTTGAATTGGAATTCATAGATTCGACATCAGGGCTCATGGCATAAGATCCTTTGGGTGGAGGAAAATATTGGGAGATCATGTCACATTTCAAATAAAGACTCCTAAAAAAGATAGGACTAGTAATTTTGGATAGTTCACATTTCTAACTTGGACTTACTCTTATGCCTCCACTAGCCCCGAAGAATTATTATATGTTGATATGGAGGACACCATGGGAGATAAATCTAGGAAATAACTTTGCAACTCACCAAAAAATTTATAAGTACTAGTTTGATAAACATTAGGGGAATTTTGAGATATAAAATGGGCTTCTCAAAAAACAATAAAATAATAATTAAAATAATAAAATAAGCTATTAATTTTTAAAGGAAAAGAAAGAAAACTACATTTTTTAAAATTATATTTTCGACTTATCTCCTTATTGGTTCGAGATGTGCATCTTACATCCCATTATGAAGGAGATATGAAATTCCTTTTGTGCACAACATGGAATCGACACATGTCCCTTTTAAAATATAAATAAAATATTCATGAAATAAAAAAAATGTTCTCCATAATGAAAAACAAAAATAAATATACATATTGATTAGTTTTAGTTAAAAGAATTATTGCACTGGGGGACACATTATACAACCCAATATCAGGGACATGTGTAACTCCTTCCATGCCTAACAAGGAATTGACTCGTGTCACTTTTAAAATATAAATATAATATTCACTTAAAAATTATTATAAGATAATATATATAATATAAATATTATATATATAAATATATATATATATATATATTAACCTACAGTAAAAAGAAAAAATAAATATACATATTGGTTAGTTCTAATTAAAACAATTAATGATATTACAACCCAATAATTCCTTCTATGTGTTGACATGTGGTTATATATATTATATCAATTAAAAAATATTTCTCTCAACCATAAATAAAATATATTAATGATTATGTATCTAAAGAATGTATCAGGGGTTTTGACAACAATGGCATAAGGGAATGTGGAACGATGGTTGGAGGCTAAAGTTTTGTTTTATGCTAACGATTCCCCTTTGTCTGGTCTCTAAGTGGGTTTAGGGGGCATGGATATTAATTTGTTACTATTTTTTTACCTCTTTTGTTCTATGGAGTGGCAGTTCCTTGTTGTTAGTTTTTTACCCATATGTGGTGGTGTTTTACTCTTGGTAGATAAAGGTTTTACCTAGTTTTTCTTCCAACCCTCTGCTTTGTTTGGAGTTATTTTGTTTAGACTTAGTTTTTTACTCACAAGGGCCTTGAGGTGTTATGATATGGAAATGCTTAAGAGGGGCACATGGATGATTAGGATTTGGTGGATTATGACTCCATGACTCTATTTCGGGAACCTATTTTTGTCTTCTTTGGAGGTTTTGGTCCCTAAGGGGAGGGCACCATATATTTCATTAGTAATGTTAAAATGGGGCATCCATTTTCTAGTGGTTAGTTTTGGTCAGAGGATTGTATGCCCCCTACGGTTTCTCTGCCCGTATTCATCAATTTTTCGGTTCTAGTGCTAGTGATCTCATAGCCAAATAATATCTTTACTCCCATGATTTTTACCAATTCCATTTATGATAAGGTTTTCTAAGTATTTCTCAATGGGTTTTCCATATGCGATTTTCCCTTTTGCATTTGTTAGCGGTGGGATTTCATCCTAATTGATTTATTCCTTTGATGGTGGTTTTTCGGTGGTGCTAGAGGCATATTCAGTTGTGGCAATAAAATCAGTGCCTCTCCCATATGTGGGTGTCATTATTCCTCAGTTTGTAGTGTTTACTGAGGGCCCATCCCCAACTGATGATGGTTCTATCTTGACGGCTTTGGAGGTGAAGTTGGAAAGTCCTAGTTCCCTAGAATTCAGTGATAAAGGGAACCCCCTAATTGAGAAGAAGAAAAATGGGTTTACAAAGTGAAAAAATGTTGGCTCCTTACAATTTGTTCCCAGGGGATGATGTGGAGATTACCCAAGATGTGAACTTAGGTGAAAAATCATTAGTGAGTAGTGCTAGGGGAAAAACATCTATATGGAGACCCTTGTAGAGTGGTGAGAGTAGATGGTTTGTTTGAGGGTTTTTTAGGCTCCCAAGATTCTTATGTTGGCAAAGGGTTGGTTTCAACTCATATTCAAAACAAATTAATCCACGAACATGGCGACAAAAGATGTTTGGCACATTTACTCTACTCCTATCATTTTCAATTTTTGGTCTTCAACATTTGATACTAGCAAGGAGACTCTAGATGTTGCTTTGTTGTGGGCATGTTTTCCGGGCCTGTCGACACACATGTGGAATCCCCATATATTTACAAACTTAGGGAATAACCTGGGTTGCTTTTTGGAGCTAGATTACTCTTTTAAGGAATCAATTGATTTATTTATTGCCAAGATCTTAGTCATTCTATTGCTTAGAAACAAGCTTCATGAAACAACAAACATTGGTAAGGAATATGTCAAAATACAAGTAATTGATTATGAAGGGCTTCCCCTTTGGTGCTAACAGTGCCACCAACATGTTCATTTGGTCCAAAATTGTAGAATTCCTTTCAAAAAATCACCATGTTTGGAACAAGCCAGAAAAAACAAAATACTGAGGGTGCAACTATGGGTGATGAAAGGGGTTTTTTATTTGATGATGGGATGGGACCTAAATTTCAAGTGTCGATGGGTTCAGTGGTTCCTAAATCAATTTTTACTGCTCCTATGGTCTCATTCCTAGTAGATTCATCCATGGATCCTATTTTTATGGATTTTTCGTAGGTAGCACCCTCTTTATCTCCTGATACTTCTGCTCCATTACCCCTTGTCTCTTTTCTTATTAGTTATTTTTCTAAATGTGGATAGGATTGGGATTTTTCCTTTATGGTTTTGGATGTTGTGCTTTCTCAGAAGTTGTTCACACCTTTATCTCATATAAATTCCTTGTGTCCCATTCCTCTTGGATCTTTGGGTTACTCATCTCCAAGGGCGTCAATTCCCTTGGGTTTTTTATGGAATTTTGGATGGGAGTGACATTTTACGTAACATTAGGTTCAATATTATTCTCTCAGTGTCTAAGACAATTCTTCATGCGATCTCCCCCCCTAAAGAAAGCTCTAAATGGAACAGCTCATGGAGTTGCCCCAGGAGAACACTCCCAAAACCCTCCTATTTGGGAGTGCGTTTCAGGAGAACGCTTCCACAAAAAAGATTCACTCCCTATATTTTCTCTGTATTTTTTTAAAAGTATTAAAAAAATATAATGAGAAGGAAAAGGATTGGCAAAACAAATTTTACATGCTCCCATTGTAAAATAGCCTACGCTATTTCATATACTTGTGTAAGAAAGAATTTGTACAATATTATGTAATCAAGTGCTAGTAAAATATAGGAATATATACAAATAATACCCAGCTACAGTATAATTCTCTTATACAAACAAAGGGTTCAGTTCTAGGGAAAAAAACCCTAAATTAGCATAACTTCTATAGTCAGATCTTTCTCCTAATGAATAATCTAGATTGACTACAAAATTACAATATTTTACGAGGCGATTTTCTCAAAAAATTCCTTTTGGTGGTGTCGACCCCTTTGTAATAGTAGTGGGGGGAAAATCCACCCACACCCACCCGTTAGGGATTGATATCCAAACACGATTGAAACAAGACCTCTGAATCAGGATGATAATTAGGCTCCACACCCAACATGATAAGAATCAATATTTTGTGACTTGTGAACTTGTGGTTGATTATAGTGTCTCGGACCCCCAACCAAGCAACAATACTAATCCAAAACTACATAATTATATTTAATTTAATTTAATTTGCAAAAACATTTAACCCATAATTTTTCCTCATTTGTACCCTGTGACTAACAAATAAATATAACATGAGGTGCATTTCTACATGTTGTCCATGCATTATGCATAACACGCATTATAATTAAGGCAATAGAGTGGACAAATAAATATACATGTTAATGAGGAACCTTAGTTGTGGGTTCAAAACATCGATCTTCAAATCAATATGGATGGGATGAATCCATAAAATCTATTACAACAAAATAAATATATACGTGAGTAATGATTAAGTCTGCACCCATAAACTATGATTTTAAAATAAATAAGTAAATATCTAAGAAACACGCATGAATAAATAAACATGCATAAGAATGAGGGTACTTATTTGATAAATAAGAGTTGACTAGCTACTGGCTCTCCATGTCACGCTCAACCATAGACTTGGTGGTTCATAGACTTAACCATTGGGTCACTCCTAAGCTAGGAAAACAACTCCAAAGGAAATAATCATAAAATTAATACACAACTGTGGTTGAGGTCCAAGGTGACAACCCATCATCCATGCTACACTGGCTCCTCGCACCCTCTAGGCTAATTTCCAAGAAGACAACCTAACAAACATGTTGCTCCAGGCCAAAAAATCGACATCGAATTCCCACCTAAAATCCATGAAACTAGGCCATAACAGGGCCAACAAATCCTTGTAGCACTAGGCTTCCCTAAGCAAACCTAAGAGCTCACATCATAACAATATACATGCATATGCCAAGATTAAATAATTAACCACACCTCGACCAGTCTAGAGTCCAACTCCAAGGTGAACTGGTCATCAATCAGTCATAGAGTCCACCCCCAGACTCATCGACTAATCCATCATGACCTGAAGGATAAATTGAACAAATAATAATAATTCCCCCAGATATAAACTACGCTTCTTTATATATATGCATGGTCCTAACTTTCCATGTGGCACTCTCTAAAACCAATGTGGGCACCAGTGCACTTTTCACCAAAAATACCCGATTGCTTCCTTTTTCCATGGATTTGCATCCCCCATACTCATTCCGTGGAGTGGGCTCTGTAGCCATCCTTATTTTACTAATATATAAGGATATGTAAATTTACAATATTTACATCACGGTTCCTCTAGACACTTAGTAAAATAATGACATATCAACATCTATGCTACTACATGGGCATGCAGGCCAATACAGTATTTTTGGATCAACAACCAAATATAAAAGGTACGTGTATTTACATTGTAAAAAATGGCGGGAGTATTACATTCCTCCCCACCTTATTTTATGTATTATCCTTAGTGTGTGTGTGTGTGTGTCTATATATATATATATATATATATCCACACTGGTTGAACATGGAAATATACCTTGGGTTCCACTCGAATCATTTTCCAATCAATAACATGATTAGTGTCAGATACGTATTTCTTAAGCAATGAAACATGAAATACATCATGCATATGTGTAGATGTAGGAAATGAAAGCCTGTATGCAACAGGGTCAATCCTCTCCAAAATCTCAAATGGCCCACAATATCTTGCTGCCAACTTGGCACAATTTCCCAATTTTAACGAACTATTTTTTTCTTTTACTTTCAAAAATACATGATTCTTGACTTTAAATTCCCTGCTTGTCCTATTCCTGTCAGCATAAATTTTCTACCTATCCTGGAAAATTTTAAATTTTGCTTAATTTTAATCATATGTTCTTCCATGTCTTTGAGCAATTCACGACCCACCATAATTCTAACCACTGGGTTATTCTAACTTACTGCAGTATTACATTGTTTTCATATAAGACCTTAAATGGCCTCATTTTCAATGATGCTTGGTACCCATTATTATATGCAAATTAGATGGAAGTAGTCTTCTCATTTGGATGGTTTATCCATCACATACATATGCAACATGTCTTCAATTATTTGATTTACCTGCTTAGTCTAACCATCAAACTTGAGACGATACACTATATTGAAATTTAAATTGGTACCTAGTCCCTTAAATAAACCGATCAAACAATTAGATGTGAATTTTGGATCTCCATCCAGAATTATTGCCTTGGGAAATCCATGAAGCCTAGAAATTTCTCGCATATAAATATCCACAATATTTGCTGCTTTATGCACTGACTTTATGGTAATAAGATGAGCAGACTTTGTAAGCTTGTCCACATCTACCATTATAGAATCATGCCCTCTCTACATTTTGGGAAAACTACTAATAAAATAAACTAATACCACCTCCCATTTCCAGTCTGGAATGGGAATTGGCTGAAGAAAACCAATTGGGTGTTTATGGTTGGCTTTCACCTGCTAGCATTCCATACACCTAGTTATATAATTAGCCACTTCCCTTTTTAAACCCGACAAGTAAAATTACTACTTAATTGCTATCAAGGTTTTTTGGTACTTGAGGTGACCAGCATACAACATCCTGAACCTTTCCTGTAAAATTATTTATTTTAATGCTAGTACATCTAACACAATTTTTTTTTCCTTTATTTAAGATAATATTTTTTGGGCCCATTTCGTAATCCTGGTATTTCTGTCATGCTGCGCCTTGATATAAATTATTTTTAATCTGCACATATTTATGCTGTAAATTACCATCCTATAGAATTTTGTCTATTAAATCTCTTCGTAGCTACTAATCATTGTGACATGCATAACATTCACCATTATTTTGTGTGCATCAACCACCCAATTTTATTTTCCCTTGATATATTTAATTTTGAATCATATTTTGCTACCAATTCCAGCCACTTGATTTACTATCCATTTAAATCCGGCTATTAAAATAAATGAAAAAACCCATAATGATCAGTTTTAAATTCAAATCTCCTTCCCATGAGATAAGGCCTCCACATTTTAAGTGCCCGAATAATAGCTAAAAACTCTAGATCATGGGCAGCATAATTATTCTCATTCTCTTTTAATTTGCTAGACTCGTAACATGTTACTTTCCCATTTATGAGCACACCTCCCAATACTTCTATGCATGCATTTGTGCATACCAAAAAGTCCTCATTTGAATCTGTAAATTTTAATACTGGATCTCTGGTTAATAAAGATTTCAAATGTTGAAAAGCCACCTCACACTCAAGTGTCCAATTAAATTTTACACCCTTTTTATGTAATGACGTAATTGGATATGCAATTATGGAAAACCCTTCAATGAATCTCCTGTAATAACTAGCTAGGCCCATAAAAGACCTAACTTTCGTAACATTTTTCAGATCTAGCCATTATCTGATAGCCTTAATTTTCTTTGGGTCCACAATTATTACATCTTATGAAATAATGTGACCCAAATAATGGATATGTTTCTGATAAAATAAACATTTTCTCCGCTTAGCATAGAATTGATGCTCCTTGAGTACCTACAAAACCAATTTAAATTCCATTGATGCTCCTCTTCAATTTTTGAAAATATTGAAATGTCATCAAGAAAACAATGATGAATTTACTGAAGTATTATTTGAAGATTCTGTTCAATAAACACATAATGTAGAAATTCCTTGTAGATTCAAATTGCAAATTGTAATATTCTAAAACAATTGAATTGAATCTACTCTACTCATTAGCGGAAACAATAAATTATCAATGAAATCACGAAGCATATAAGATAAAAAAAAATCAATCACACATAACACAATGATTTTTTGGCGAAAGCCACAACTAAAAACCCCTGCTATAGTATACTGCATTAATCAAAGAATCTGGATGAATACAATATACTCTGCTAAACCTTGAGCTCAATTGACACAAGTATTTTCTATCCTCTACCTGACTGGCTACCTTTGGCCAATATTTAGCCAAATTTCCAAGCCTCCAAGCTCCCTATTCCTTGCACTATTCCCTTGGGAATTAACCTCTATTTAATGTGGAAATTCCTCAATTATGAATTGTGTAATCCTCATGGGCCTTCCTATTGCATGAACCATCGGTTTAATTTAGATGATTTTATAACTGATAGTAAATTGTTCATGAACTCCAATCTCAACTGGGTCTTTCTCTGATTTGAAATGCATGAGTTAATTATGAGTGAATCTTCATTTTACTGGTTCATCGCTGCAGGCCCACTGCTATAGGTTACACCCCACTACAATAAGTTACACCCCACTAGAGTAAGTTACACCCCACTACTGGACCTCCCATTAATTCCTCCATCAGTTGGAGCTAGTTTAACTAACTTTAACTCAATTGGACTTAATTAAATAATTACAATAGAAAATGAACTCAACTAGTGCTCATACTTTTAAGAGATACTCGACATGACTCTAGTTAGATCTTCAACTCGAATTAACTGAGCTAACTAAGTAAAATTAACTTAGTTAACTATCACAAGTTGTCATGAGATGTGGAATTATAATTTAATTCCCAATGTAATTCAAGGACAAATTAAATTAGGATTTTCTTTCTTGATGCTATTTTTAACATTTCTTGTTTCTATTTTCAACACATAAAAACCCCTGGTGCATTAAATATATCAAAAAGGCCCTACAACAAATTCATAATGGCCATAATGAATCCAGAATGTCATTTTGCTGATATATTCTTCTTTAATCCATAGTTGGTGATACCTAGATCTTAAATCAAATTTAAAGAATATTTTTGCCCCACGGAGCTGATCAGTTGGAAATTGATATTTATTTTTAATATTAACTTTGTTTAGTTGCCGGAAGTCAATACATAAACAACAATTATTGTATTACTTTTTAACTAAAAGAACCAAAGCACCCCACGGTGATACATTGGGGTGTATATATCCCTTCTTTAGTAATTCTTCCATTTGCATTTGTAACTCTTTAAGCTCTGGAGTACTCATCAAGTACAATGCTTTAGATACCAGAACTGCTCCAGGAACCAAACTAATAAAAAATCAATCTCCCTCCTTAGAATTAATTCAGGTATTTATGCAAATACATCAACAAATTCTTGTAGCACTAGGTAGTTTTCTATATTAGCTTGTAGGTATGTATTTGATTCCTCCAAATGAGCTACAAGGATTTGACACCCTTTCCTAAAATATTTTTTTAATTGCATGGCTAATATCTCTCATTAGTGAAATTTTGAGAAAAAAAACGAGTCCCAAAACAAAAATGTACAACAAAAATCAACTTTATAAGAACCAATAGGATCCAATATGATAATGTCAACTATGGGGGATCATTCACCATTTTTTGAGTAAAAAAGTTAAAAGATAATTTATTTATTTAGAAAAACTACTTTTTCAATTTGTTTTTTCAACTTATCTCCCTATGATTTTACTCAAATTTCAAGTGGGAGTACTCGTTGTATGGATAAATTAATTTTGCATCCAAGGAGTACTCATGTTGCATACTTTTGATGGACCTTACTACATAAAAAAACATGATTACGATCACATTTTTTTATGTATTTCAAAATTTTCGTGCAGTACGACCCATCAAAAGTATGCAACAAGTGTACTCCTTGGATGCAAAATCAAATTATCCAATGAGTTCTCTCACTCCAAATTTGAGTAAAATCGTAGGGAAATGAGTTGAAAAAATAGTTTTTTCTTTTTTCCCTCCAAAACTTGATGAGATAATCTAATCCTATTTTATTATTTCCATTATTATTTTATAATATTCCTGAGGAGGCCCATTTTAGACCTCAAAATTTCTCTAATGATGATGGATATCAACCTAGGAATTCTTTGGACCTACTTTTGTTGACTCTCATCATCAATGCAATTAAAAGATTTGTTGTAGCAATTAAGTATTGCATGGTGCTTTTCCAACCAATTTATGCCAATAAAACAATCATATATAACTAGTGAAATTAAATTCAAGTTAGTTGTTGTTCTCATCCCATTCATCTCAATTGGGCATTCTCTAATTAATTATATAACCTTTCTCTTCATTCATGTAGAAAATTGTACTAACCATGGTTTGGAATGTTTAATTTTCTTCAAATTAAAATTTTCAACTAGCCTTCACATTAATATAACTATGGTTGGCTCCAAAATCAATTAAAATAATAACAAACTGATTATTGTGGCTTAACTTCAACCTCTATCATGTGAGCTTGATGCTACACTTGCTGACTATCCAAGGCTATGTAAATTTTGGGCATGCTTCTGCCTAATTCATCCACAGTAGTTGCCACTTGCATATTGTGCATACCTCGCTTTCTCTACCTTATGAGGACAATCTCTGAATTGGTAATCTCCTTTACAACCAGACCATTTAATAGGCGGAGGTTGAAACCTTTTGCTTGAAGAATCACCCCTTCTAGATGGTTAGAAGCTTAGGTTGTCTATCGGTATGTTTGAAAGTTATTCTTAAATGGAAAAGGTTTGTAAACCTTCTTTCTTTGCTCCATAAAATTCCTCTTTTTGTTGCCCAAAGCCTTGTGTAAAATGGATCTATTTTTATTCTTCTCATACAACTGTTCTGCTTTCCTCATGGTTGCCTCCAAGGTTTTGGGTTCGTCATATTTCAACCTATCAACATAAAAATATGGTAGTCTACTAATTTATCTTTGTATTTTAAACTTTTCATCCTTAACAAATTTAACATACCTCAGTGGCTTTGTGAATTTTTTACTATACTCCATGGTCATATTTCCCAATTGAAGCTCGAAAAATTCTTACATTTTTCGCTCATAATAACATTTAAATAAATACTTTTTCTAGAAATGGTCTTTAAACTTATTCCAAGTAACTCATCTTTCATCCAAAAGCTTCATTGCTTTGAGTTGGAAATTGACTTTTCCCTTCAAATGTTATACATAAATTACAGGAATAATTAACAATTAAAAATATTTTTTCATCTCCAACAACCAATTTTCTACTTCTTCTATAATTATCTCCCCTCTTTAAACACCCTCCACCTTCTCATTGGAAATAAAACTAACTTACATACAACCATTTTAATTTAAAATGAAACCATGTTCCTAGACGTATCCCCTTAATACCACATTTCATTAATACATTAAAAAAAAAACCATCTTAATTATCGACCCCACCCACGTTATACAACGTATATTATTAAACTATGAGGGCCCTTCCATGAGTTTCCCCATCCCGAAAATCGCACGTGCCCCCTCATAATTCACATTAACAATATATTAACGAATACCTCATTAATAAATACCTCATTATATGGTCTTAAAGTGCCATGTATAACCTTTGTAGTACAATCTTTCACTTGAATGTTGCGTATCAATATTGATATCGAGATAAAATTGGCAATGGTTTGAAAAATAAAAAAATTGTAAAAATCGACAAAATATTGGTAAAAATCAACAAACATTAGCAAAGTCAAGATACCATCAAAATATAGGTAAAAATAATCAAACATTAGCGAGGCCAAAAAATCGTGATTTTGAAATAAAATCGGGATGTTATCAAGATGTTCGCAACATTGCTGCCTACACCTCATTTCAATTTCCTAATTTAAATTCAGGGTTTTGTTTAGTCTTTTATTGAACCTAGAGGTTTATTCTACGACCCAATATGAAGGGATGTGTAAGTTTGTTTGTCCATACTCCTTTAAAACAAAAATAAAAAATAAAATTATATTCTAAATAGAAAGATAATGTTAACTATAATTAAAAAAAATGAATACGCTCTAAAATAATCAGAGGTAAAAATATTGTGTAGATGAGATGTTTAAATCTTATACTTTTCAAAAATATTTCAACAAGAGATTTAAATCTGCGTACACCTCATTTCAACTTCCTAATTTAAATTCAGGTTTTTGTTTAGTCTTTTATTAAACTGAGAGGTTCATTCTACGACCCAATATGAAGGGATGTGTAAGTTTGTTCATCCCTACTCCTTTAAAATAAAAATAGAAAGGAAAATTATATTCTAAATAGAAAAATAATGTTAACTATAATTTAAAAAAATGAATACACTCTAAAATAATTAGAAGTAAAAATAATGTGTAGATAAGATGTTTAAATCTTATACTTTTCAAAAATATTTCAATCAGAGATTTAAATAAACTATTTGAAAGTCTATATTGATATCAGTTTCATATATATCTATATATAGAAAAAAAAGTTTTATGATTAAAATTTTTATCTGGTCCTATATATACTCTATTTACCATTCAAAAATACAATTTAAACAATGAAATGAAAAATAACACATTGTCTTTTGCACTTTAAAAGAGTTTACACGTGAAAAATTTGATCCCTCTCATCTCATATTAAATCTATAGTTAAAATAAATCTATGCTCATATATATATATAGATAATTGTCGTAGTCTAACCAAACTGCCTTTTAGTCATGAAAATTTTGGCAATATTTTGATAAATTCAAGTAGAGATTTTAATAAATCAGGGTGAAAGTTGTTAAATTTCAAGATTTTAGGTACCCCAGAAGTTTTTAGTGGTGCTGAATCTATTTTCACTTTGAAAAACATGATTTAAATATTGCTTCTGCTAGATTTACTAAAAAAAATTGCCAAGATTCTAACAAAAAAATGACCGTCAAAGCAATTCCTCCGCCTCAATAAACTTGTCTAATATAATTAATAATCCACCTTCCGTACATTATTCAAATTAGATATACATATATTGAAAATCGAAAGGCTCCACGGCAAGGGTTCATCTATGTATAAATACATATGTAAATTTTTATATTATATAAAAGATCAAACTCTTAAAACTAGGGATAAGATGCCCATTCGGTGGGTATCACTAAGTGAACGAATTATAATACACCCATTATACTATGAATTGATATAATGCAACACTTAATGTTTCTACAATTATAGATTAATTAACTAAAAGGGTCTCTCTTATATATATATATATATATAATTTATTTTATTTTTTTAAGTTATTACAAACAAAATCTCTTGTAATTCTACATTCACTCTAGTATATACATACTCTAATCTTTTTAAAACTATATAATAATAATAATTTTATTTGACTCGGTATTTTTTATTATAAGGGGAGCATTTGTATATAAAAATTAAATTTCATTTTAATGGTGGTTTGTTTATGAATTTTGGTTTTGTAGGGCCAAAATCTTTCAATTCCTTCAAAATTTATCTTGCAATTAAACCTAATTAATCATCTTGGAACCTTGCTAGGCACTTGTATTCTATTTCAGGGGAGAATTTTCATCATTTTTACTATTGGTATTCTATCAAACGTTTGATAGTAAACCTGTAATTTATCCATTTGCCCCAAACTTGGCCCAACTCAAACCCAATGTTGAAACCTAGCTCGGATCCCAATCTACAGTGTCCCCAACCCCTATCCGGGCAACACTTCTAATCCATAACTACATAATTTTATTTAATTTAATTTGTGGAAGCATGCAATTCACAATCATGTCATCATTTGTACCTTCCGTTAACAAATAAATACAACATGAAGTATAGTTTTACATGTTTTACATGCATTATGCATCACACATAATACAATTTAGATAAGACCGTAGAAAAATAAATATATACATTAACAACCATTAAGTTTGCACCCAAAAACTACGGTTTTAAACTAAATAAGTAAATATAGACTAAGCACCACACATAAATAAACAACCATACATAAGAACGAGGGTACTTATATGAGAAACAAGAGCTAACTGGCTACGACCTCTCCACGTTCCACCTAGCCATAGACCTAGTGGTTCATCAACTCAACCACCTGATCACCCCAAGCTAAGATAACAACTCCAAAGGAAACATCCAAAAAGGCAATATAAAACCATGGCTAAGGTCTAGGGTGCCAACCCAATAACCATGCTGCTCTAGGGATCTAGGCACCCTCCAGGATAATTTCCAAGGTTCCAACCTAACATACATGTTGCTCCATGGCTCTAAACACCCTCCAAGCCAATAAAACGACATCGAGTTCCCACTCGAACCCCATGGCACTAGGCCATAATAGTGCAAACAAACCCTCAGAGCACTAGGCTCCCTCAAGCTAAAATAGGGGCTCACATCATACCATGATGCATCCATACGACAAAGTTAACTTAATAACCACACCTTGGCTAATCCAAAGTCCAACTCCAGGACACACTAGCCGTTAGTCAATCTTAGTGTTATGCAACCAGCGCACAAAATAAAAGAAAATATAGATCAATGACTTCAAAATTAGCCTCTTCGAGGGGGCAACCTCCTTTACATTACACAAATGAACAATTCTTGGATGATACAAATGAAGAGACATCCTTTCTATATATAGGAGTCTAAGGGGTCACAATATAATCAGAGTTGACATAAAAATAATAATGTCAGGGCACATAATAACAATATTGGGCTTCTATGGGGCATAATAATAACAATATGGGGACAACATGAACACAACAATAACAGTAAGGGGCTACAATGACAATACTAATAAGGGAATACACTAGTAATATAGGGACCTAACATGCCCCTCTCCTTGAGTAGTTCTGGATGCTTTTGTATAAAATTCTCATCCTCCCATGTGGAATCTTCAGCGGGTAAGTTCTTCCACTTGATGGGATACTCTAAAATTGATCGATTTCGTAGTTGTCGAGTTCTTTTTTCTGTGGCTACTTCAGGTTTCAATATGATTTTTCCTTCCTCGTCAAGTTCTAGCAATATTGTTTGAACTAGGAGCTTGTCACCTATAACCTTCTTTAAGCATGAAAAGTGGAAAACTGGGTGCAATCGGGAAGTTGCAGGAAGCTCCAATTTGTTTGCCATCATACCAATCTTTTGCAACACCTTTTACAAACCATAATACTTTGGTGATAATTTATTATCCTTCTTAGCTTGCTTGAGGGACATTTTTTTGTATGGTTGTAGCCGTAGAAATACCGAGTCACCTACATCAAAACTTCTTTCGCTGCGATGTTGATCTGCTTGTTGTTTCATTCTATTCTGTGCCAAAGTAAGGTTATTCTTTAAGAGTTAGAGAACTTGTTGTTGATGCTCGATGTGATCTTCCATTACTTGAACCTTAGAATTTTCTCTTAAATATTATGTGATGGACGGTGGATGATATCTATAAAGTGCCATAAATGGGGTCATTTTTGTTGCAGTATGGAAGGAAGTGTTATACCACCATTCAGCTTGAGGCAACCATTTGACCCATTATTTATGTTTATTAGATACAAAGAAACTAAGATATCCTTCCAAACATTTGTTTACTATCTTAGTTTTCCCATTAGATTGAGGATGATAAGATGATTTATGAGCTAACTGAGTACCCAGACAAGAAAATAATTTTGTTCAAAAGTTTCTAGTGAAAATGGGATCTCTGTCACTTACAATAATCATTGGGTTTCCGTGTAGCTTTCGAATTGTTTCCATAAATGAAATAGTAGATGTATCGGCTTTAAATGGATTAGATAATGCACAAAAGTGTGCATACTTGGTAAGTCTATCAACTACCACCATGATGACGCTCTTTCCTTCAGACTTGGGTAAACCTGTGATAAAATCCGTTGAAACCTCCTCCCAATGTTGACTTGGAATGGATAAATGTTGTAATAGACTTGAGGTATTAATTGTTTCAACTTTCTTTGTTGGAAAATCAAACATTCCGCCACAATTTTTTGAATATCAGATTTAAGGCCATCCCAAAAAAATTCCTTCTTAACCCTGTGGTAAGTTTTTAAAAATCTTGAGT